>JAWQFJ010002681.1:116237-128092 GCA_034096865.1 Theodoxus fluviatilis | reverse complement strand
CGCTCCGCGCAAGTGCAGTAAGAATAACAGGCCATGTCTGGCACGTACTGCTGCCTGTACGTTCTCCTCCTCCGCCTCTTCTCACTAGTACACAAGCGCCCTCTCCAAGGCAAGTCGGCGGACTTCATCCCCATAGGCGTCTCTGGCAATTCTGATTCTCCCTCCCGCGCTCCCATCCTCTCCACATGTTACCTCACTACCACCTCATGAAACACCCTTACTACGCATGTACGATGCCTCAGCGCTCACTGGTTTAAAGGGAGTAATAAATTTCGTCTGGCCGTCCGCCGTTGTAGTTTTCTTGTGTGCATTGGTTAATAACACCGACTATAGTTCCTACCAACCGTAGACAGCTCCTCGCGCCTCTGCCTTCCTTTTCTTTGCCACAAAAGTCAATCGTTTATAGCACCGTTTAATATGTATTGATGCATGAAATAAAGTCCACTGCACTGTGTCTCCGTACCTGCATAATACCGTGCATACAGAGCAGCCTTGGGGGCAAAATAAAGTCCCCTTCCTTAGATAAACAAATAAACCAACCTATATGGAAAGGCTTTTAACGATTGGATACATTCTCCTAAGTCAGTCTTGTTTGTGTTAGCAGGTAGACTCTTATCCGCCGGTGTAATGGTACCCCAACCAATCAGAACCCTACATCCCCCGCGTCAACTTCACACACACCGCTAGCCTACTCTCCTCTAAACCTATACTCTGTCAGGCCCGTGACGAAGAAGCTCCATTTTGGAATGAACTACCGTCTGGTGTCACCTCCTGTGTAGAGTAGGTCGACCAGGTTTCCTATGGATCCCCTGCTAGCATCCTATGATTCCTGCCATGTGCTCTCCAGTCGCTCTCCCCTCTCCCCCTCTCCCTCCCATCCTCTCCACACTCTCCCTCCCCTTCTATTTTCCATATCCTCTCGGCCGCCTCTCTCTTACTTACCGCTCCAATGATCCTCTTCTAGCTCCAGTGCAAAGACATCTTGCTCGCCAACAAAATCTTGACTGTTTTCCCAGCTGTCCCTCTCTCTCTTCCAAACCCCTCCCCTCTCTCTCGTTCCTGCCTTAGTATCTCCGAGAGCAGATACTACTTCTTTTAAGAAAGCAAGACTACTACCTAGTGGAAACATGTAAATCGAGAGCTGTTCCCCCGCCTTCCAAGTTAACTGGCTTACTTCCCAGCGAATGTTGTTTCTCATGTGGTGCGGGCCTACCGGGCCTGAACAGAATCAACTACTTAAAACGTTAATGTGGTCTACAAGGTAAAAAGTCCCCAAGAAAAAGATTACCAATTCTGAAATACTACAAATGACTCTACATCCAACAAGAGCCAAAGAACTTAACGCTATTAATAGGCGGTGTTAGTATGAATATTTCCATGATTGTGATCTATCGCTTAAGGCATACTGCGAAACAGACAAGCCCCATTTCATCATTCTACAGCATTCAGAATCTGTCCTTCGTCTAGTCATACTATTTTGCTAGCACTTGTGAACCTATAGTACCACCTAAAAAGCTTTTTGATATATAGTCATTCATGAACACCCAAAAATACAATTACTAATCTCCCTCCACTGGAAAATGCACACTACCAGCAACATAAATTGTTTATCCTTTTTTTTTTTTTTTTCTTTTATTTTTTTTTTTATTTTCGGTTTTTTTTTTTTTTTTTAGCAAGTGGAGGCGCATCACCGGGCCCGAGTCGCTCAACTAGCGCAATATTAGAGCCAAAGATAGTCAACGTACCATTTCTGGGAAAAATATAGAGCGTAGATTGGAAACATACTAGCAACATTATGATCAAGCACTACAAGCTTATGCGGGCTGAGGGCTTCACTTTCACTATGCATGACAGACTGAAACCAATTTATGGTATAATAAGGAGAAGGAAATCTGGAGGTAGAGGAAGATAGATAGGGGGAATAAAGTAAAGGAATGTGCTCCAGACACATCAAATAGGAAAAGAGAAGGAAGAAGGGAAAGAGGGAAAAACTGGAGGGGGAGTAGCGGGGGGGGGGAGGGGTGGCAACAGGCGCGAGAAGTGGAGGGAGAGAGCAGGAACAGGTGGGGACTGGGTGGGGTGGCAGAGGGATGGCGGGATGTCAGGGCAGATGGGAGGGCAAGGCGTGGGAGGGAGTAGCATTGTCGCAACTGTCCTCTCTAGAACCTCTCCCCCACCTTTTCTCGATTATCTACGTATTGCACACCTCCCTTTCTCTTTTCTCTCTCGGTCTTCTTTTTTTCTCTTCTCTTCCTCTGTCCTCTTCTATCTTTTCCCCCCCCCTTCTTTTTCCCTTTTTTCCTGTCCTTTTTTTTTTTACCTCTTTTTCTCCCTAATAGAATCGGCTTTGGCCCTTCTTACCGCTTTTTCCCTTTTCTTTTTTCACCATCTCTTTAGCAGTCTCTCTACTTTCTTCTCGTTGTCTTTCGTCTATCGTTCAGGTAGTTTTTCCCGTCCACCGTCCCTCTCCTTTCTTTTTTTTTTTTTTTATATCTTGTTCCTTTGGCTTCTTCTTTACTCGTTCCCACACCTTCGCTCACCACCCACCCCTCTCTCTATTCCTCTTAGCTCGTATCCTCCAATCTGGCCTTCATCCCTCCTCCCTCCCTCCTCCTCTCCTCTTTCTATCCCTCCCCCCTTTACACCTGTAGCAAATGTACATCTACTATCAGGTCCGCACGTAAATACACCTACTGTGCACACAAGGCGTTGCCTCATCAAAGTATGGTACGCTGTTCTGTTTACCATAGATCGTCTACTCTATTTAGTGGGACCTTCTCTAATTCTATCAAATCCACTCTCCCACGACTATTTGCTTTTAACTTATTTCATCCCCCTTTTTCTTTTCTTCTTTTCTTTTAGATGGGCCCCCTTACAGTCCTGATTTCGCTCTCTCCTGGTACTTCAAACGACCTCCTTCCCCACAAACCATTGTTACATCCGGCAAGCCCGTTGCATTCAAAACTACTCTTCCCATCTAAAAGACCTTGTTGACAGGTCCCCCGCTTCCGTATTACATTCCAATCTACTCTCGTCTCAGCGCACAATCCGTGTCTACATGTACAGCTGTACATTCCCTAAATTCTACTCTTACCCCACAACATGTTACATGGCTCAGGGCACCGTAGTACATATAAACACCTACATCTCTCCCACAACATCAGTTACCTATTCGATTCAGACTGTACATTGCGCAAGACTCACTCTCCCACAACAGTGACCCACCTTTGGCTTAGACACCTCGACCCGCGTTCACAATTTTCAAACACTAACTCTAGCCCACAGTAACACCCGATACAATTGACACCTCAACATTCACACTGATCTCTCTGCGGTTCCCTACAAACGATCTGTGTTGTACATGGGGGGGGTGTAAGCAGCCGTCGTACAAATTCACACACTACTCTCCCCTGAACAACCATATTTGAACGCCAATTGACAGTCAATTTTCTAACGGTTTACATTTTCATAACTACTCTAGTCCCATCACCCACAACGTGTTACATTTCACAGTTGTTGCTCGGCCAACGCGGTTAACGTCATCACCATTACTTGCCCCCAAGCCCACAAACGCGGCCTCCTGCCTTCGTTCCAATCTACCCTGTGCTCTCCTTAATCGGCTACGCCTAGTTGTCCCTTGTTATGCCCCCCCCCCCCTGCCACCCTCCCCTACCCCCCCCTCCCCCCCCCACCCCCCCTCCCTCTCCCACACCTACCAACCTCCTGTCCGACCAGGCACAGTTCTGTTTTCCAGGCGCTCTTACATTTCATACGTTATCTCTCCCATAACTATCGTTCATATTTGGGGCTAGCAGACCATACATTTCAAAGCCGAACTACCCTCTCCTCCATCCTCCCTGTTACTATTTCGGCTTTCCAGCCACCGTACCCCATTGACCAACAACTACCCATTCGTCCACATCCCAACATGTCTTACATTACTGTACCAGCGTCCCCTGTACTATTCAAACACCTCTCCCTACAACATGCTTACTAGTGTGGCCCAGCGTTCCGTAATACACTACTCCTCTCTCCCTCCAAACACTCTACGGCATCGACACCTATCGGCAGGTGGGAAAAACAGACCGCGAGTATGAAACAAAACCGTGTGGAGTAGAAGTGCCGCTGTGTCGCTCCCCGGCTCCTTTCTTTGACGCGGAGTCTAGCCAGACCGTCAGGGACACGGGCTCTGTCTGACTCCCAGAGCAGCCAGCCAGCCAGCCAGAGGCTTTTGTGTTGAGGAAACCCTTTTCTCGTCGTCGGTAAGTCGCCACGTTTTGTATCGTCTTGTCTTGGATGATTCATTCTGAACTGGACGTGGATTTCAATGGGTGATTGAAGCATCTCTTTCAACGTCATCTCGGCGTTTGTGCCCGGCTTCCATTATCGCCTCTGCATTTCTGCCATTTGGAATAACTTGCTTTGAAGTGAGCCTGAGCAGTTGTCAGTGTTTTATCTTTTTTCCATCGACTCAAACATTTTAAAAGTTGTGTTTCATGCACTTTTTTTTAAAGGGTTTGTTTCAATGGATTGGAAGAACCATGCAGACGTTGTTTTGTTTGAATAATGTTTACCGTCCCACCACTGTATGTTGATTGCACTACAAAAGCTTGAGTTTGTTCCATGCATTGTTTGAATTCGGCGAATGCGGCAAGCCTTGCGCTTTGCACGAGACCGAGGAAAACTTCTAGAAAGGCGTGATAAGCGCTCACGTTATCTCCAGCCCCGCTGTTACTCATTAATTTGATTAATGTTCACTTGAGAGCGTTTCGATTGCTTACTGCACTACATTCAAGAGAGCTGTTTTCTCTGTCGCACTTACCCTTTTCTTTGATTCCTGTTACTTTGTAGTTACCGCTTACTTGGGCTATATCGATGATGCGGAAACACAACGGGTTACGAAGATTTGGTTTGACAAGTCCGTCGAGTCGGTTTATCTGCATTTACGCCCTAGTGATTTCAGCTCAACATGTTACAACTGCGTATGCTAAGTGCATTTTCTTGTATTCTTTCTGTCCGATCTGATCCCCTCGACAACCGAGATAATTTCAAATCGTATCCGACGATAAGAAAATACTCGATACTTGAACAGTCGAGCACCTAGCCTGTGCGTGGATTTGAATGGCTTAACGAAGTGCCAATTACTTCATCGCAAAAGGTCTGCTGTCTGTTGCTGTGACATCATACCTTGAACGCTTGACTCATTACTATTGGCAGCATTGCCAAGCAGTGAGTAGCAGTGACTCAAACCCACTCAGTAAGTCGAGGTCAGTTCCATGTATCGACAGAGTGAGAGGGAGGGCAGAGTGAGAGGGGAGGGGCAGAGTGAGAGGGACGGGGTGGTTGGAGATGGGGGAGGGGGAGGGAGGGATCTGTTAGAGAAAATACATGTCCAAAAGTGGTGATGGTGGGTGGGATGATTGGGGGTGGGGGTTGGGGGGGGGGGGGGGGTTGGAGGAAGATATCATTAAGTAAAAGGTTACAGTGTGAGGTTAAGGTTTCGAAAGGATGAGGACGGACCATGGGGCGGGGGTGAGTTGCGATGCGATAAATGATAGAAAGTAGGAAAAGGTGCGAGATGGGGGTGGGGGGTGGGGGTGGGGGGGTAGGAGGGATAGTGGTTGTGGGGAACGTTGTAACATTGGAGTGTGTGAAGTTTGTCTCACCGTTGCAAGGCCGCGGAGCGTGGGATGGAGAGACGCGGAGTGGGGACGGAAGCCTGGCTAACTATACTCATTTCGAGTGACGCACATGAGAAATACGACGGACAAGGATGGAGGATGGACGTATGGTAACACGTTCTGCTACAAACAGGGTAAGAGTAAGGAAGGAAAGTAACAGTCGAAACACGGATGGGAACTACGATAAAGTAATGACAGGAGTGAATCGGGGTAGGGTGAGATAGGTTGTGAGGGGGTTGGAGGTAGGGGTTGGTGGGGAGGTAGGGAAGGGGTTGAGAGGACTGAAAAACGAAAGTGACAAATGGAGAGAAAGTTCGCTTGAGCTGAAAAAAAACCAGGATGTATATTTCATTCTCGACGTCCAACACAAAATGCACACATTTTCCCCCGCTGAACTCTTTGCTGCGTGCCATTTCCCAACACGACTGAACACACGCTTAATCTGCTCATGGCTGAGCGTGTGGGAAGACAGGAATGAAAAAGAACGAATAAAGAAACTGTCCTATGTCAGTCGCAGATAACATTTCACTCTATTTTCCATTTAGTATGTTCTATTTTGCGATGTGTATGCGACAGACATTTCGTTTTTGCGAATGAACACTCCCCCCCCCCCCCCCCCTCCTTAAAAAAAATACCCAAAACTAGAAAAAACAAACACATTAAAAACCAACCAACCAACCAACACCCCATCACCACCACCAAACACGCATAGGGTAGGTAAGGCCATCCACTACAATATCAGTAGAGCTCAGCTGCATAGAGTCGATTTCTCAGATTATTTGGCAATTACGAATCGTGCATGGAGAGGCAGTGGGTCTATTCTTACCCCCAACCCACAGGGAGACGCGGTGGGTCTATTCTCACCCCCAAGCCACAGGGACGCGGTGGGTATATTCTTACCCCCAAGCCACAGGGAGACGCGGTGGGTATATTTTTACCCCCAATCCACAGGGAGACGCGGTGGGTATATTCTTACCCCCAACCCACAGGGAGACGCGGTGGGTCTATTTTTACCCCCAACCCACAGGGAGACGCGGTGGATCTATTTTTACCCCCAACACACAGGGAGACGCGGTGGGTCTATTCTTACCCCCAACCCACAGGGCAAGAAACGAGAAGAACGTACAAGTCCACAGACGTCTGGGATATTCACATGAGAGGCATGGAGACGGGAACGGGCTCTAGCGAGCACTGGACAGCAAGGGCAGGGGAATGCCGAAGGGGAAGAGTCCACTAGGCCCGGGGAGGGGGTGCAACAGTACTGAGGTAGGGGTGTGGGATGGAGAGGGGGGTGGTGCCTGTGGGAGTGAAGGGTTAGGGGTGGGGAGCTGGGGGGGTGGGTGGGGGTCGCGTCACTGCTCTCGGGGCTGAGGTCTGCAGCGGGGATGGCGGCAGGGAAAGAATTTGTGGTATTTCTCAGCTGCCACCAGTGAGAATCTGGGCAGAAATTGTCGACAGCAAGGCCATCGGCCCTTTCCCCTTCCACTCGTCCTCTCCCATAACATCCCCTCCCCCAATCCCCCCCTCCCCCTATCACCCCCTCCCCCTCACTCACACTCCACCTCCTCGCTCACTCTCAACCCTTGCTCTCCTCTCTATCTATGCCTCGTGACCCGCCACTTTCCACGTAGCCCCTCTCCCGTCTCTACTCCTGCTTCTATGGCTTTTCGCCGTTCTTCTGTGTTTTGTTCACCCCTCCCCCTCTGTCTGTCTGTCTGTCTGTCTGTCTGTTTGTCTGTCTCTCTGTCTGTCTCTCTCTGTGTCTCTCTCTGTTTTTCTCTGTCTCTGTCTCTGTCTCTGTCTCTCTCTCTCTCTCTCTCTCTCTCTCTCTCTCTCTCTCTCTCTCTCTCTCTCTCTCTCTCTCTCACTCTCCTAACCTTAGGCACACTTTTTTCCCTAGCTGAAACTTGTGGACGTGGTTCAAGAGAGGAAGGGGGGGGGGGGCATCGGGAGGAGGGGGGCGAGGGGGAGACCACACGCTGTTGCTAAAAAAATCGATGCTGTCCCCCGTCTGAGCCAAACTCCCCTTCGGGAGACCGACTTGAAATTAAGCGCGCAAAATCGATAGGATGGGAATGGAATCTGCGACGATCAGCTGCAAATATTTTCTTTCCATCATTCTCCTTGGCCGCCGGCCCCCAGGTCTGTGACTGCCAGGAAAGTGGCGGAGGAAAACAAATTGTAGAACGCTAGCCCCACCAGCTCTGCCCATGCATCTGATGTGACCTGCCATTAAAACCCAACAACTCGCGTACATCGGCATGTCTGTAAGACAGGGGCGGGCCATTGGACAAATTCTCGACGCTATGAGAGGAGACCCCCCCCCCCCCCTCTCTCTCTCTCTCTCTCTCTCTCTCTCTCTCTCTCTCTCTCTCTCTCTCTCTCTGGGTCGGGGGAATGTAAGAATAGAGCCACCGCGTCTCTGTGCAATTTGTAAGAGGCGAATACTTGGGGACATCGTGCCTTGATTTGCATTTAAACTGTTCTTGTTGGTTTGTTGTGTTGCAATGCTTAATGGCCTTACATAGTCTATATGGAGCTGATTAGTCGTAAAATTCCATCCATCCATCCATTTGTGCTTGCTCTTACCTATTCTTGAGATGTTCGTGTTGAGTGGCCTTACTTAGCGGCTAGCCTTCAAATGCAGATAGGCCGTAAACCTTCCTCTCTCCCTAGTCATGAGGCGTTTCCCCAACTTAAAATTCCTTCATCGTTTTTGCGCACGCCACTGAGTTCTTCGTCTTGTGATATTGCCTGTGTGCTTGTCAGTATGTCTGTCCGTCCGTTCGTTCGTTCGGCTGCTCGGCTGACCCTCCGTCCGTCGGAGTGTGTGTGTGTGTGTGTGTGTGTGTGTGTGTGCGCGTGTGTGTGTGTGTGTCGTGCGCGCGCGCGTACGTGCGTGCATGTGTGTATGTGTGCATATTTGTTGGTGTGTGATGTCCTCGGTACAACATCTTTCATTGGCCTGCCACACCTTAATCCTTCATCATTGTCCTCTGCAAACTCCCGTCCCAAAATCGAAACCCTCTAGTGAGCGAGTGCGGCAGTGCTGAAAATAGTTTTCAACTGTTGAATACTACTGTCCTCTGCATCTGCCCGCGCTGTCCCAAGATTTCAAAACGTGGGCGTGAATTGTCTTGAGTTGAAGTTGAAGTGATGGAGGTGGACGGTGGGGTGGGGAGGCGAGTGAGCGAAGTGGTGGGAGTGAATGGATGGGTGGGTGAGAGGGTGGGGTGGGGGTGGGTGGGGAGGCGAGAGAGCGAAGTGATGAGGTGGATGAGTTAGTAGGGGGGTGGGGTGGGGGATGGAGAGGCAAGGGAGCAGAGTGGTGGGGGTGGGGGATGGGTGGGTGGGGAAGCTAGGGAGAGGTGCGTGGGAGTCTGAAGGCTAGGTGTAGAAAATGCCCAACACTCCCAGGCACCGAGACGCTGTCTGTGGGAATGCTGAGGTTGACCCAGACCACCAAACACCGCCACCCCCCTCCTCACCCCCGCCCCCCGTCAATCCCACCCCTCACCTCTCTTCTGCTCCACTCCTCCCCCATTCCCCATGCATCTCACCACTACCACACTACCCCTGCCTCTGTCCATGACCTCTGTTAGCTCAGATGCTTCCCTCACCGTCAAGCCTGAAACAGGCGGGGAGACGAGAGTGAAGGTGGAGGTAAAGAGGAGAGGGGAAGACCAGGAAAATGAGAAGAGTAAGAAACGTGAGAATCATTATGATAAAAAAGAGACGGCAAGATGAGTGAATAATAGACAGGCAACAGAAAATCACGACATGCAGGCAGACGGATGAACGGAGAAACGGACCGATGAGCGGGCAGACAGGAAGTTTCAGTATTGGTGTCCAAAAACGGATAAGAAGTTATACTTAAGAAGAGCCAAGGCCCATGTCCGCTGTAGATGGTACGTGCCTTTAAATGCATGTGACGTCAGCTTTCTATGAAGTGCCTCAGCTACCCCTACTTCGCATGCCTCTGTGTCTCTGCGTCTGTAACGGTGTCTGCCTACATCAGTACATGTATGTCAATGTGTCAGCATGTCCTTCTGTCTGTTCTTTGGGATTCTATAAATGTATGCATCTTTTCTCCCTTGCCTTCTCCGTGTAGGTTCGGGGTAAGAATTGACTCACCGCGTCTCCTTACGCGATTCGTAAGAAGCGAATAAATATGGACAGCGTGACTTGATTTGCGTATACTCGATTATGTGATTTTCGTGCTTAATAGCCTTACATAGCCTACACAGGTTGATAGACCATAAAACTCCCATCCATCCATCCATCCATCCATCCATCCATCCATCCATTCCTCGGTATCCTTCTTCGCGACTGTTTGCATGTATGCATATTAATATGTATGCGCGTTTTGCTCGAGCGCGTGTGCGTCTGTGTCTATGTGTGTCTGTTACTATGCATGTCTCATACTTTCAGTATCTAACATGTTCAGTAAATTTTATCTAAGGCAACTGCTCTCCCCAGCCATTGGAGCTACGCGCTTTGTCCTCTGTGGGATGAGGGTTGTTGTTGAGAACGCCAGCGTGGCTGGGGTTGCCCTGTTTGGGAGGAATCTCTCGCCATGACCCCCCTCCCCCCTCTTTATCTCTCTCCCCCTCTCCTTCCCCCCTCCCCCACCTCTCTCTCTCTCTCTCTCTCTCTCTCTCTCTCTCTCTCTCTCTCTCTCTCTCTCTCTCTCTCTCTCTCTCCATCTCTCTCTCTCTCCCTCCCTCCCTCCCCTCAAACCTAGCAACATCTTTGTCTTGGGCTGATCTGTCTTCAAAGACAGATGAAAATGCAAGTTCGTCTATATTAGCGAACCGATATAGACCGAGTGAGTCAGCCACGCTAATGTGCCATAGTTGCAGCGAAAGACTCAAGAATGAAAAACAATTTTTATTTGTATGTCCAGGTTACGAAGATATTCGAATAAGATACACGAATTGTGTTTAGGTTAGCGAGAATATTAGATATATGTTTTAAATTACGAAAAAAAGAGTAAGATCTGTGAGCTCTTATTTACTCCATGCATTTAAGAGGAGGTCTTCATAATGAACTGTTTTCTTTTTGTTTGCGTTACTGAGTCCTTGTGCTGGGCCGAAAGCCTGTGCAATAAAGCTTTAGTTCTTTCGTTCTTTTGTTCATTCATTCATTCGTTCGTTCATTCATTCTTCCTTTATTCGTTCGTTCTCTCCAAACCTGTTCTGTGGACGCCTGGCGTGCCCTGACGTGGGGGGGGGGGGGGGGGGATATCCTCGCCAGCGCTGGCGATGGTCTCCTGATCCATCTCTGGCGCGCCGCTCTGTGTGTGCTGGGAAAGGAAGTTAAGCAAAAAGGGCCTTGATTTTGGCGGGGCCGAATGTTTTCTGGTGGTTTTCTGGGCAGCTGTGTGTTTGGAGTGGCGGCCATGGCCTCGCGTGTTTGCTGTGTGCACCGCCACGTCAACTGCTGTGCAGGCCTTGGGCAGTTACCCCACCCCCTTCCCCCTCCCCCCTTCTCCCCCTCTCCCCCTCCCCTCTCCCCTCTCCTCCTCCCCCTCCCCCTTCTCCCCCCTCCCCCTTCTCTCCCTTCTCCCCCTCCCCCCTTCTTCTCCCCCTCCCCCCTTCTTCCCCCTCCCCCTTCTCCCCCCTTCTCCCCCTCCCCCTTCCCCCCTCCCCCTTCTCCCCCCTCCCCCTTCTCCCCCCTCCCCTTTCTCCTCCGCTTCCCCTTCTCCTCCCCCCTCTCCCCCTTCCGTCGCTCCTTCCCTCTACCCCTTTCCCATCACTCCATCCCACCCCACTCCTTTATTCGAAACCCCTACCCACCCCGCTCCCCTGCATCATCCGAGTCTTCAACCTCGAGCTCTCTCGCCCTCCCAGTCCCTTCTGTTTTTGAAACACCGACATCTATTATCAAATACATGTACCTTTCCATGGTGAGGGAGAGGGAGGGAGAGAGAGAGAGGGACGGACGGACGGACGGACAAAAAAGTGTGAAAGCGGATTCCAAGATACAAACAAGGACACAGACAGTCTGACACGGATACAGAGATTGAGACCGAGTGAAGGGCAAACTGACCAACAGCATGAAATGGAGGCTCACAGACAAGACAGACACACAGACTGACAGACGGGCAAACACGCAGACTGACAGACACGCAGACGGGCAAACACACAGACGGAGGAAAATGTCATGCTGACT
>JAWQFJ010002681.1:76237-111237 GCA_034096865.1 Theodoxus fluviatilis | reverse complement strand
TAAAACGCGAACTCAATCACTGTGCAGATTTACTGGTAGACATATATGTACTCGTGTTTTCCTAATGAATAGTGGCCATTCCATAGGACCCAAGAGCAGAATAAAGGATGTCTACATTTCTGTGCTACATGGGCCACGCGTGCAGCATACCTCTCCATTTCCCTGTGGGGTTTTCCTGTGGAGAGTGAGCCAGAATGTGGTTGGGCTAACCTCGCTAATTAGAGACCCAAAGTCTTGCCGGCCTTGTTCCTCGTCTGCAGAGCCATTATCTGCAGACAGGCGACCTGCTGGTCCTCTGGTGCCCGCTGATAAGCGGCACTTGTTTTTCCTAGCGCTGCAGCAGGCTCCAGGTCCGATTTACTTGACCTACGCCGCTATCTGCATGATGGAGAATGTTTGTCCTCGTTTTGGAAGCTGCAGACTTGCCTGCTTGCCTGTTTCTTGCTTTGAGTTTATCTATCGCCCTGATGAATTGACTTCTTCAGCAGGTCGTGGTGGGTTGTTGTTGTGCTGCCGGAGATCCTCAGCAGCTCAGCAGCTCTCTGGCCCCACACAGGTTGAACAGAGGGACTGAGGTCTCTCCAGAGAAATAACTAGACCTCCCAGTCCACCCCTTGTGAAGACTAGGCTTAACTGTGGAGAACAGTGGAAAAAGCTGCTTTTGAAGGTAATGAATGTGCTTGCACGGGCCATAGATGGTCTTTTCAAAGAAGGATTAGCCTGAATCGATTTTTTGAAAATGTAGTTATTGCATTGGATAACGACCGAAGGTCTGAAAACTCTCTGCTATGAAGTGTGTTGCTTTTAAGAGGAAAAAGAAAAGGAGAGGGGGGCGATTCTTTTGAGTTGTTTTTTTAAGATCATTTTGAAACTGCGGCAAGGTCAGCTTTGGCCCCCCCCCCCACCCCCCCCCCCCCCCCCCCCCCCCAAATTCCTCTGAAGCCATTGCACGCGAGAGAGGTAGTTTTATCGCAGAGATGGGTCAGGTTGTGTTTGTACAACGGTTTTCTGGAGGCTTGTTTTGTCCAAGAGGCCGAGAGATCTTAGCTGCCCTGGCTGCTTTGTCTTGCTGTCTGACTGCGGGAGCCTGCACAGGGGACCGCCTGCACAGGGGACCGCCTGCGATTGAGGAGTGATACGGATATGGCCTGGAGAGGAGCTGAAGAGCTGGCTGCTCTCGATATTGGGACTAGCGTGGAAAGGAATGCTGGACAAAGAGGCAAAAGGAGGCGAGTGGGATGAGGGTAACATGGAGGAAGAGTTGGGGAGGGGGGAGGGGGGGTGTAGGGTGAACTTTGAACCAGGGGACTGGTCCTTGAGGTGGTCGTAAGGCAACAGGATTTTGTTAGGATGCTGATGACGTTTGGAACTTTTAGAGAAATACAGATTTCGTCAAGGGATTTACGAGCTATGGGGGAGGGGGTGGGGGGCGGGGAGGGGGTGGGGGTGGGGGGAGGATGTGTGTGGATGTGTGTGCGTGTGCGTTCGTGCACGTGTGCGCGCGCGTGTTTGAAAAATGAGGGTAGAGAGGTGGTGGTTGGGAGAAATGCTTGGTACAGTAGACTGGATGTTGGGAAGGGGGTGATGTGGATAATGGAACCTAAGTATTTGAGTAATAGGATTTAGTAAAGGGGTTTTGAAATTGTAATAAGTCCGATTTGAAAAGGAATGCGTGTTGATGTGCACTGTATAAATATGATATAGTTTATGGGTTGATGGGTGTTCGATTGTGGGACTAAGAGACTAAGTTAATGCTGACCAGGATCATTTTGTTGAAAGTTGTACCGTCCAGTGAATCTGCTATAGTGTTTCTAGATAGCTCAATACTCTCAGGTTGCCAGTGAATTTTGCCTCATTCCCGTCGTATGAGAATATTCTTGACCGTCATTTTTGTATGAATGGCCGAGACACTGCGCTTCATTTTGAGAGAAATGTTCGTTGAACATTGCAAATTATCTCCAGAAATTGGCCTTAAATAATCTACAAGTTGTATAAATAGGCCTTCAGTCAGTCATTTATTCAGTCATTTATTCAGTCATTTATTCAGTCATTTATTCAGTCATTTATTCAGTCATTTATTCAACCAGCCAGCCAGCCAGCCAGTCTCAGAGAGAGAGAGAGAGAGAGAGAGAGAGAGAGAGAGAGAGGGGGGATGGCGGGAGGGAGGGAGGAAGTGTAAAATGGAGTGCAGGAAGGCGCAGGAGATGTTTATCAACCGCTCCAGACCTATGTTGGTGAAGCAAAAACACAGTGCTCCAAAATTTTCCAGACGGAACCATAAATCCTGCAAGATTTTTCTCTCTTGCATCTGTCACCGACGGGAGCCAAACAGCTTCAGCACCAGCATTCGCCAGAGAGACTGGAGAAGCATAGTTCTTGCACTGCAGTAATGCTTTGGGACACACAAAATGGTAACCCTGGACATGTTTGGGGGAAAAACACCTTTTCGTGTACTGTCAAAATTAGATTAGTGCAAACCCACGAAGACTGAACTGTGTCCCAGTAATTGCTACCATGGCACCAAGCTCTGTTTGAAGAAAGGGCAAAAAAGAGACGTGGAAGGAAACGGAAGGGGTATATGGGGGGTGGGGTGGGGATATTTATTTAAGTGGGATGGAGAAAGTTGTTGGCCATTGAAGAAGGGAGTGGGGGGTTGTTAGTGAATTGGGAGAAATGGGATTGGGGGAGGGTAGAGGGGGCGGGAGAGATTGGGGGTGAGGTTGGAATTGGGGGAGGCGAAGAGAAAGTGATGTTTCAAGAGAAAGTTTCCGTCACACGCAAAACTTTGGCTGAATCATTTCTGCACTGGTAGCAGTGACGAAGGCTTGTCGTTACGCTTGTTTACCCAACACTCCAGATTACACATACACGCACAAACACGTGCGCTCGCACAGACACACAGAGGGAGGGAGAGAGGGAGAAGGAAGGAAAGAGGGAGAGGGGGAGAGAGGGAGGAGAGGGGGGGGGGGGGGGGAGGGGGGAAGAGAGGGAGGAGGACGATCATACAGAGAGACCCCATATACATGTATATATCCATTTTCTGGACAAATATATTATTTGTATTCTTCGGCTGGCTGGCTGGCTGGCAGGCAGGCAGGCAGGCAGACGCACATATACACACGCAAACAGGCAGGCCGACACACAACACGTGCAAACAGACAGGCCGACACACACATGAAGGCAGGCAGACAGGCTGACTGACAGGCTGACTGACAGGCTGACTGACAGGCTGACTGACAACAGGCAGGCAGACAAGCTGACTGACAGGCTGACTGACTGACTGACTGACTGACAGGCTGACTGACTGACAGGCTGACTGACTGACAGGCTGACTGACTGACAGGCAGACAGGCTGGCAGACGGACTGGCAGACGGACTGGCAGACGGACCCGGCAGACCAGACAAAGATTGAGACAGAGAGGCGCAATGAGGCACACAGAATGACGCACGGTCAAACGCACACAAATGGACGGACTGACGACAGTGATAAAAGAGACGGATAGGCTAGACACTTACATCCTAACGGCAGACTGCAATCACGCACTGTCGACCTCACTGAGGGGTTTGTTAGCTCACTGCAGCAGGTGCCTACACAAGAAACTGGCGTCAGCTGCAAAAAGCGCAGGGGCTGCACTCGAAGTTGTTTTTTTCTTTTCGACTGGGAAAGCGGGTTAGAGAGGAAGGGGTTTGCAACTTTGTGTGCAGTTGGGAAACTCGAAGCAGACGGTTGATAGGCTATGGAAAATAGAGGGTCAGTGTGTAGAGAACGTGAGAGTTCCCTCGTCTACGGTTACAGTACAGCGCTGAGTGACTGTATCGACCGCAAACACATACCGCCCCCTCGGCATTGGCCGCGTACTACATTTAGGTGGAAACAATGTATCGGGAACACGGAATGCCTAAACGTGGCTTGCGTGCGAATCCATCTGCGCTGTCTTAGTTGATGCAGGATATTTCTTACGGCTCCTGCAACGGTATGTCGATATAAAATCAGCGACAATCTAGAATATATATAGTTTCTTACTAATGGGTGCTTATGAGGGTACTGACAGAGCACTTTATTCAATACCTCGCACAGATGCATCAACAGCCATAATAATGAATGAGTCTGTCTCACCGAGTATTGTAACTATCCTCACCCAAGCAACTTCCGGAGGCGCCGTGCCTATGTTTTTGTGTGGAAGGAGGGATGCCCTGTTCGAGGGAAAGGGGGCCGAGGTCTCGGTGACACCGAGTCACTAGAGACGCCATGTTTGCGCAACACACTAGACCACGTGACTCTGGGCCCCCGAGGGGCGGGTGACAGCTGGCGCGCTGTTTGTTGTCCCCGTGGCTCTGTTGGCAGCAGGGTCGCACTAAGTCTTCTCATCCCTTTCTGCCTCTTTGCTGACTTCTGCAGACAGCGCCGCAGATCTACGCCTGTGCAAGCACCGTGCTGGGTTAACCCAGTGCTGAAGCATGGCGCTGTTTGAGCGAAGATTTCCCCTTGTCTAGAGACCGTCTCTCGAATCAATCCTGGGTCAGTGCTCCCGTCCCCCCACACACGTGGAGACTGGTCCGAAAAGGTGCTTGATTGGTTTGTCTCCCCAATCGGTCAATCTGTCCACCTCTTCTGTTTGTCCTCCCTGCAAAGTCCTCCTTGGTGTTTGTGTGCCAATGGCCGAGAGGGTAGGCGTTACTTTCGGAGGCCTCTCCCTTCTGAATGTTAGAGGTCGACATTGACTGCACCGGTGTCGGCGACTGAATGGTCCTCCCCAAACTTTGGTCCCCCCTCCCCTATCTGCTCATGCGCGAGAATCCCAAACGACTGCGCGGGACCGTATAGTCCGTTTCAACATTGCTCTGTCAGTGGAGACCCTACTGACTTCGCCTGCCCAGGGAGTTATGCTAAGATCCGGCCGCGTTAATGTATCTGCGTTTTGTGACAAACGTACTTGCTCAGCGGTACTGTACTCCATGCACCTTAACGGTCCGCGTGATTCGGGTGTAATCTTAAGCTAAACGAGAGGGGGAGGGGGGGGGGACCATTGGGCCCATGCCTATTAAAATAACACCAGAGAGGGGGGGGGGGGGGACATTGGGCCCATGCCTATTAAAATAACACCATAGAGAGGGGGGCCCATTGGGCCCATGCCTATTAAAATAACAGAGAGAGAGAGGGGGAGACCATTGGGCCCATGCCTATTAAAATAACACCAGAGAGAGAGAGAGAGGGGGGGACCATTGGGCCTATGCCTATTAAAATAACAAAAGAGAGGGAGGGTACCATTGGGCCCATGCCTATTAAAATAATAGGCCTGGGCCCAATGGTTCCCCCCCCCCCCCTCTCTTGTGTTATTTTAATAGGCATGGGCCCAATGGTCCCCCCCTCTCTTGTGTTATTTTAATAGGCATTGGCCCACTGGTCCCCCCCCCCTCTCTTTTGTTATTTTAATAGGCATGGACCCAATGGTCCCCCCTCTCTTTTGTTATTTTAATAGGCATGGGCCCAATGTCCCCCCCCCCCTCTTTTGTGTTATTTTAATAGGAATGGGCCCAATGGTCCCCCCCTCTCTTTTGTTATTTTAATAGGCATTGGGCCCACTGGTTCCCCCCCCCCCCTCTCTTGTGTTATTTTAATAGGCATGGGCCCAATGGTGCCCCCCCTCTCTTGTGTTATTTTAATAGGCATGGGCCCAATGGTCCCCCCCTCTCTTGTGTTATTTTAATAGGCATTGGCCCAATGGTCCCCCCCCTCTCTTTTGTTATTTTAATAGGCATGGACCCAATGGTCCCCCCTCTCTTTTGTTATTTTAATAGGCATGGGCCCAATGTCCCCCCCCCTCTTTTGTGTTATTTTAATAGGAATGGGCCCAATGGTCCCCCCCCCCTCTCTTTTGTTATTTTAATAGGCATGGGCCCAATGGTCCCCCCCCCTCTCTTTTGTTATTTTAATAGGCATGGGCCCAATGGTCCCCCCCCCCCCTCTCTTTGTTATTTTAATAGGCGTGGGCCCAATGGTCCCCCCCCCCTCTCTTGTGTTATTTTAATAGGCATGGGCTCAATGGCCCCCCCCCCCTCTCTCTTGTGTTATTTTAATAGGCATGGGCCCAATGGTCCCCCCCCCCCTTCTCTTGTGTTATTTTATTAGGCATGGGCTCAATGGTCCCCCCCCCCCCCTTCTCTCTTTTGTTATTTTAATAGGCATGGACCCAATGGTCCCCCCTCTCTTTTGTTATTTTAATAGGCATGGGCCCAATGGTTCCCCCCCCCCCTTTCTCTCTTGTGTTATTTTAATAGGCATGTGCCCAATGGTTCCCCCCTTCTCTTTTGTTATTTTAATAGGCATGGGCCCAATGGTCCCCCCCCCCCCCTCTCTTTTGTTATTTTAATAGGCATGGGCCCAATGGTCCCCCCCCCCCCCTCTCTCTCTCTCTTGTGTTATTTTAATAGGCATGGGCCCAATGCCCCCCCCCCCCCCCCCCATTCTCTGGTGTTATTTTAATAGGCATGGGCCCAATGGGCCCCCCTCTCTTTTGTTATTTTAATAGGCATGGGCCCAATGGTTCCTCCCCCTCTCTTGTGTTATTTTAATAGGCATGGGCCCAATGGTCCCCCCCCCCCCTCTCTCTTGTGGTATTTTAATAGGCATGGGCCCAATGGGCCCCCCCCCTCTCTTGTGTTAGTTTAATAGGCATTGGCGCAATGTTCCCCCCCCCCCCCCCTTTCTCTTGTGTTATTTTAATAGGCATGGGCCCAATGGGCCCCCCCTCTTTTGTTATTTTAATAGGCATGGGCCCAACGGTTGCCCCCCCCCCCCTCCTCTCGTGTTATTTTAATAGACATGGGCCCAATGGTCCCACCCCTCTCTTTTGTTATTTTACTAGGCATGGGCCCAATGGGCCCCCCCCCCCCCCCCCCTCCTCTCTTGTATTAAAAGTCTGGATGAAATCTCTATCTTCGACTTGGGTACTTGAGCGAGGGTAAGTTTAGAAAAGATAAGTTATAACCCCATAACCTCTGCTCATACAAAACATTACGCTGCAATATATGTCCGATTAATGCAAACACATGTTGATCTATTCATTGTTGCAAGAACAAATACCTACTTACCAGTGTCAGGGGACCATCCAGACTGAGACGAATTTCCAATGTCTATTTCCGATCGCGCGCAGTCTTTTGGGATTCTCGCGCATGAGCAGATAGTGGAGGGAGCAGATAGCAATGTTGAAACGGACTATAGAAAGAATGTAGCGGAGGGGGGACCAAAGTTTGGGGGGACCGTTCAGTCGCCGACACCGGCTGGCCACCGCTCCTCCAAGATCTATGGAAGTACTTAGTTCCGTTGGGGGCCATGCTGTCTGTTTCTCAGGACATGGCAGCCTGCTTCCATCTTTGTAAAAGTCCAGCTATCCACCCATTTGTCATTCCGGTCACGTTCTCTGTGACCATTATAACTCGGGGCTGCATCTGTGTTTGAGCCCTTGTTTCTGTGGGTACCCATGTCCTCTTTCTTGTTTCATTGCACTTTGTGTCGAGTAGTAGTAGTTACAGGTCTACCCCTCCTGCCGAGAGAGAGAGAGAGAGAGAGAGAGAGAGAGAGAGAGAGAGAGAGAGAGAGAGAGACCAGAGGTCTCTGAGAGGAAGTTCGGGCTGATAAGCCTAATGAGACTGGCCTCTGTTTACAAGCCACAGCCACGGTGCGTGGCAAGATGGCGGCAGCTGCTGCTTCTTCCCCCTGGGGTCAGACCCTGTCTTGCCCCGAATGAAGCAACCCATAAGGTTGTGTGTGCGTGTGTGTGTGTGTGTGTGTGTGTGTGTGTGTGTGTGTGTGTGTGTGTGTGTGTGTGTGTTTAGCTTTGCCTTTCAAGGATTCATGGATCCATGAACTACCCATTCTCCATCACCGACTCATCGTTCCAGGTTTGTCAGTATACCGGTCCTTGTACGGCCGCTCCCTGTGGGTTGGGGCCTTGGGGGTCAGAATTGACCCACAGCGTCTCCCTACGCGATTAGTAAGAGGCGAATAAATAGGGACATTGTGACTTGATTAGCACTTACACTAAAACCTTTTAGTGATATTCGTGCTTAATGGCCTTGCATAGCCTACGAAGGCTGATGGGCCTTATAAAGTTCTACATCCATCTTTGTACGGCCACCAACCTTTCTGGCCTTTTTACTAGTCTCTCTTTATGGCTCTTGTAATCCTCCATCAACTATGCTTTCTCTATTTCTTACATCATCAATTTTGGTAACATGTTACTATTCCTCTTTATGATTACAATGGTTCCTTAGTTCCTGTATAGAAATATACTTTGTTCATTCATCAATACATGCTACTCGTAAAGTCATGCTGCACTTTTTTCCTTTTGTCTTCACTAATGGTCTTTCTGCACTACGTGAAATCCTTCGTGTGTGTTTTTTCCACCCTCATCTGTGACCCCTCCCTCCCTCCTTATTTTGTCTGATTGCCTTCGCCTCTCGTTTGCTCTCCCTAGCTTCCTGCGCCCCTCTCTGCTTGCCACGCTGCACAGAATGCAGGGCGCACGTGTGGGGTGATCACGTGTTTATTTTGACACTGGATATTTAGGTGGGTCCATGGGGTGCTCCGCCTTCTGTGGGAGACCTAGAGATAAACTCGGGGCCTTCCCTAGGGTAAGAGATGTGCAGGGGCCTTCTCCAGTATTTGTTTCATCACTTAGGATGGTGTGTGGTCGGCTGGGTTAGCTCTCGGCACCATGTGTGCACTGTAGAAACCGTTGTGTTTATTGTTGGACGCCGTAGTAGAAAGGTCTCCAGGACTATTCAACAACAGAAGCAAGCTTTGAAGTGTGCATTTGTCACCTTGACTTTCCTTTGAATCTAATGTGGTCCCAGGTGTGAGAAGTTAGAGGCAAGCTTGAACATTTTAAGATTATTTGTTGTTATCGCTTGATCGCTTTACCACGCCTAAACTAGGCAACAGTAGAAGAATGTATTATCGATTAAACAAGCTTCAAGGAAGCTGTTAAAGGGACTGCTTGATGTGTACGTGAAAACTAATTGTGCAGTGGGCAAAAGTAATGTGCCACTGAAAATAATGCGGCATCATTGCCCGAAACTTTTGTCAAATCAGTTACATTTTACACTGATTGCTCGATGGTTCACCAGTAGACATACTTATTTCCGACCTCTGAAACTTCTGATTACATTCGGATACATCATCTTCAGCTGCCAACGTAATGGAAGATCGCGTGTCGAGTCTTGAAGGTAGATTTCTCCATGTCACTCTGGTTCTCGGGCGCTCTTTGCTGTGATGGATGAAGACGTTCTTGTTGAGAGAGGAGGCGCACCGCCAGGATGGTGGTGGAGGTTACTACAGCCGTCCCATCGCCATTTTTCACGGCCATTCTACGTTCCTGGTTGCACTCCTGTCAGACACCAAGTCTGCAAGAACCGACCAGGCCTGGGGTCCCCGCCTAGAACTAAAAGGCCCGAAGTTGTCCGGAGGAGCTATGGGCTTGGGGTGGGAGGGAATGAAATGAAGACTAAGGATTAGGGCTAGGGGCAAGGGGGTGGGGACGTCTGTGATGCAGACCTTGAGGTTGTGACCCCAGAGGAGACAGGCGGAACTGGGGACGGCAGCTCCGTCTGAGATTGATCTCCTTCATTAATGGCCGCCATCAGTGTGGCTTGCCTGATTGCCTCGCCTGTGGTCTTCCTCCCATCCCCCCTTAATCACCCGCAGCCATCTGACCCCCCTCCCCCCTCTTCTCTCCATCTCTTGTTTACTTGCTCTCTTGCTGTATAGTGTAAAGTGTTGTGATGGTTTACATAGATAATGACTTACCATTGCTGAGTAAAGACAATGATTTATCAGCTTTATTTTCCATGTTGCCTTCAATTCTGCTAGTTGCATCTAGAGTAAATCGTAGGCCGTAAGCAATCTGATGGGCCCTTAATTGAAATCTGTCTCTGTCTCTCTGTCTCTGTCCCTCTCTATCCCTCTGTTTTCTCTTTCTATCTGTCTCTCCTCCCCCCTCTCTTTCTTTCTGTCTTTTTCTGTCTCTTTTTCTGTCTCTCGGTCTGTCTGTGTGTCTGTGTGTGTCCGTGTGTCTGTGTCTGTCTGTCTGTCTGTCTATCTGTCTGTCTGTGTGTGTGTGTCTGTGTTTGTGTCTGTCTGTGTGTGTGTCTGTCTGTGTGTGTGTCTGTCTGTGTGTCTGTGTGTTTGTGTGTCTGTCTGTGTGTCTGTCTGTCTCTCTGTCTGTGTCTGTCTGTCTCTCTGTCTGTGTCTGTCTCTCTCTGTGTCTGTCTCTCTGTCTGTCTCTCTGTCTCTGTGTCTGTCTGTCTCTGCCTCTGTGTCTGTCTGTATCGGTCTCTGTGTCTGTCTCTCTGTCTCTGTCTCTCTGTCTCTGTCTCTGTGTCTGCCTCTGTCTGTCTGTCTGTCTCTGTCTCTGAGTCTGTCTGTCTCTCTGTCTCTGTCTCTCTGTCTCTCTCTCTTTGTCTCTGTCTCTCTCTGTCTCTCTGTCTCTGTCTCTCTGTCTGTCTAGACTCTTTTTCTCTTTCTCTCTCCTTCTGTCTCTCTGTCTCTGTCTGTCTCTGTCTTTCTGTCTGTCTTTTTCTCTGTCTTTTCTCTGTCTTTTTCTGTCTGTCTGTCTGTCTGTCTGTCTGTCTCTGTCTGTCTGTCTCTATCTGTCTGTCTGTCTGTCTCTCTCTCTCTCTCTCTCTCTCTCTCTCTCTCTCTCTCTCTCTCTCTCTCTTTCTGGCACTTTAGGAGTCGGCTATCACTGTATGCACACACCCAAGTGAGGTTTAGAACTACCTTGTGGGTGGTCAGGCTTCGTGAGGGGCAGTCATGGAAGCGCTGTCTCATTCTAATGTGGTGATGAAGTAACTCCCCTGGCCTGTGCTCCAACATCCACAAAGGCGACAGATGATTGATGCAGCTCTTTTCATAATATTTAGTTTGGACGTGGTCTTGCATGTGTTGGCATGGAGCCCTAGCGGGTTGATGGAGGTCATGGTGGCCGTCATGATGCCGTGACATTTTGTGGAAGTGCCTTCTGATGCTCAATGACGACGTGGCCAAGCACCCAGTGGTTCTGGACTTCAGGCCTAAAACAGAAGTTTGTTTCGGGTAACATGACCACCAAAAAAAAAGGAAAATAGGAAGGATGTTTTTCCAAGAAAGTTTTCCGTTACATAGACATGTACAAACGACGTTTTGTAAACAAATAGCCGATGTTTCGTACACTAGTAAAAACAATATTTTGTACACGTAAAATTTGATTAAAGGTATCGATTCTAATGAAACATGATAAAATTTAGGTGTGCTCTATTTATGTGTGTGTGTGTGTGTGTGTGTGTGTGTGTGTGTGTGTTTGCAGCAGCAGTTAAAAGATGGGTAGGGACGGCTGCAAAAATTGCTGAGGTTGAGTGACCAGAAACAAACAACTTTTTTGTGTGGCCTTACACTAGTGTCTGTAATCACGTTTAGGTGACCTGAGTAACTGTTATAACATTGCAGGCCTACTATAGTGGCGTGGAGCGTGTTGTGTGTATTAGCTGAAGGGTGGGGGAAAGGAGAATGGGTGGGTTGGGGTGAGAGGCGCGCCAGAGAAAAGAGGAACCAAGTATATAGTTGATCCGTTGTCAGATTCTGTGTCCTGAGAGCATTTTTGTGTGCATGCGTGCGTGTTTAAAATCGTGCTTTTATGCGTGTGATGGTGTTCGCGCGCACGTGCACATTTTGTTTGTAGTGCTTTGTCGATGACGCCTTCTTAGGTTATCTTCATGGTTTTCTTGATGGACTGCCATGTGTCCATTTCTTCTAATGTTAACGGGAGACATCACGTGACACGCGTACCGAGACGTTTGCTGATAGACCGGAGGTTTGGGGGCTTTGTGGAGGCGAGGAAGCTTTACGAGGCCTAAACCGTGGTAGTGCTGACCTCCTGATCTGGAGTGCTGAATCAGTGACTCCGTGTGTGCGTGCGAGGCGTGTGTGTGTGTGTGTGTGTGTGTGTGTGCGTGTGTGTGCGTATGTGTGTGTGTGTATGTGTGTGTGTGTGTGTGTGTGTGTGTGTGTGCAGAGATTGTTTTAAAGATGGCATCTCTCTCTCTCTCTCTCTCTCTCTCTCTCTCTGACGGTGTCTGACTGTCGTCACCTGGCCTGTCTGGCCTCTACACCGTGTGGCTGGGTGCATCCAAACATGCCAACAGCCAGGCCCCAAGCCAGGCTGTACGTGCTCCCAGTCCCGTTAGGAGCCGCCTGTTCCTGCTTCAGCTTGAAGACTTTGTGCATCCCACTGGCAGACAAAGTGATTCAAAAGATTCTGGCCTCAGAGTGAAGTATAATGGAGTTTGAGACAGCGTAGCTCCAAACGCCGGTCGCTGCACTTTTTACCCCCCACAGAAAAACGGTTTCATGATTTCGCATGATGGCGTTGCGAAATCTGTATGGAGAAAATTGATGAGATGAGATGAAATTCAGCTTTTTCATTAGTTCATTACTTTTCACCACAGTGTGTGTCTACTGCACGCTATTTTATCTGCACGTGCTAACTTTCTTATCGCTTCCCCTAAGCGCAAATAGGTTAGGGGTAAGAACAGATCCTCCGCGTCTCAGTACACAATTCCCACCCTGTGGGTTCGGGGTAAGAATTGACCCACCGCGTCTCCCTACGCGATTCGTAAGAGGCGAATAACTAGGGACACCGTGACTTGATTTGCGTTTGCTCTAAGCTGTTTTGATTTTAGTGCTTAATGGCTTTATATAGCCTACAAAGGCTGATAGGCTGTAAAACACCATCCATCCAATCCAATCCAATCCAAACCCTACACAATTCATAAGAGGTGAGTAACTAGAGAAATCGTCACTTGCTCTTATCTTAACCAGTAACATTTTTTAAAGATCATTTGCCTTAGATAGCCTTCAAAGGGTGATAGGCCGTAAGACTCCATTCTTTGATGCATCCGCACAAAGCGTAAATGCAGTCGTTAACGCTGTTTCTCGTGTGCTCCAGGGCGGCCGAGAAGATCGAATATTTTCAGAGACGTAGGTGTGCCCTAAAGTGAACTTTTTCCTCTCCCTTAAGGGCTTAAGGACTGAAAGACATTTTCAAAGTTTGCATGCAGTAGTGTAATCGTCAGAGAGTTTCAAAGATGCTTTGAAAAAGAAACATGCTAGGTCAGGTTGGTTTTTGAAGCAACTGATGAAAGCATAATGTTAGTTCTTCTGAAAAGGCTTTGGTTCTTTACTATGGTCCTCTTCTGTGTTGGGGATAAGAATAGACCCTCTGCTTCTCCCTACACGATTCATAAGAGACATAGAACTAAACAAATCGCTACTTGATCTGCTTTTACTTTCATCTCTTCTAGTGGTTTTCGTGGTTAAAAACCTTTACGAAGCATACAATTACAACGGTTGATTTACCATAAAACCTTATGTATTCGTTCATTGTCTATCAAAGGTTGCAAAGGTATAATCAAGGAGTAGAGAAAGTGTTGAATGTTATAAAGTCTGGTGTGTATGTTTTCCATTTTGTATGCTCGCTCCTGACATTGTTGTTGGATTTAGAGAAAAAAAATTCCTTTACGCCTGCAGAACTAATTAGCATCCGCCTGAAATATGTCATTTTGAAGTTTTTGTAGGAAAGCAAAAGAAATTAGCTTTTTTCATCTGAGCCAAGGTTTGTCTGCTTTCACCGCTGTCTGGCTCCTGAACCCGATCCTATTCCCCCACTCTGGTTTATTTCTAGAGCCGTAACTCTCCGTTTTTACATAAAGCCTGCTCTGTCTTTTTGTCGGCGAAACGATAAGATCTCTTAAGGTCTTGAGAAAAAAAAAAGAAATTGAACCTCGCTTTCAAAGCACGGAGTTTGGTAAAGGAATGGCAAACTCTGAGCCTCTGCGCACCTCTCCAAGTCGAGGAATCTGGTCCAATCTTGGAGACAGTTTTCTTTGTGGAGCATTCTCATGCCAAGCAAGATTGGTCGTTTTATTCAAAGCACCACCACCACAGCAGAGGCATTGCAAGGAAGAGAAGCCCGAAATCGGAGAAGTTGTGGCGGTGGGAGATGGAAAAAGGAGTGGATGACTGGAGAAAGGGAAGGAGGGGGTAAGAGGTGGGGGTCAGTAGGGGGTCGTACTTGGAGATAGCACCGGCAGTAAATGGGAGATGCAGGTCGACACAACTCCAGTTCCGCACCCTCCCGCCTGCCTCACTCGATAAGACAGCCGTTTGATTCAATGGCCGCTAGCAAGGGCTGATGGGTCGGAGAGATGCGCGTATTCTGCATAGAGAGGGACCCCTACCCCCCACATTTGCATCCTTTCTGGAGCTCGTAATGGAACAAAGTCGTTGCCAGAAGAGAGGAGAGGGAGGGCCAGCTGAACTTTATTCGGAGGCCGACTGCCCATTTGAATGAATCACAATGAATCACAATTCATAGCATTCATAAGAGTACTTCTAAACCGCATTAGCTCTATATATATAGTTTTGCGGTAAGCTTTTACTCGCACAGTCAGAGAGAGAGAGATGATGCCAATTTTTACATCCACTTTTAAGGCCAATCAACACGTGTCTTATTCACATTTTTGACTCACATGATCACGGTGACATGCGAAGCAAAAGTGAGTCTATGTACTCACCCGTTTCGTCCGTCCGGGCGTGGTTTCGTCCGTAACTAACTTTCACGTTGGATTTTTCTCGGAGACTATTAAGTCTATCAACACCCAATTTGGAATGATGGTGTATGATGACAAGGCGTCAAAAAACATACGTAGTGACTTGACATTTTTCACATTTTCCCAATTTTCTCTGAAGTGTTTGAGATTGGATACCTGACCTATATATGGTGTATAGGGCAAAGTAATCCCTATCTTTTGATACCAGTTTGATTGACCTTGCTTCAAGGTCAAGGTCACAGAAGCTCTTCAAAGTTGGATTGTATACATATTTTGAAGTGACCTTGACCCGGAACTGGAAGATAACTCTTCCAAACTTCATAACATTGTAGTACACATGTTATACTTTCATCATGAGACACATTTGGTCACATATCAAGGTCAAGGTCACTTTGACTCTTATGAAATGGGACCAAAATGGGGTAGTGAACCACTAAAAGTGACCATATCTCATGGTAGAAAATGCCAATAAGCACCATTGTGCTTCCTATGTCTTGAATTAACAGCTTTGTGTTGCATGACCTTGTTTTTCAATGTAAATATAATAAACATCCGTACGCAGTACTAGAATTTGTCTCTTCTCGTAGTCTCATAGCGTAGAAGACATACAATTACCACGTCTCTGGTTAATTTACTTTTTGTTCCTTTTAAGAGATGTCTACAGTCTCTATGTAACATTGTAAGCCTGGATGTACATATGGTGAGATATATCTCTCTCTGAGATGTTTATACATATCACAATCCAGCAGAAAGTGTTTCTCATCCTCCACTTCATTACAAAATGGACAAGTAAGACTTCTCCTTTCGTTGCGACTGTGCTGTTGGTTAATTCGGAGATCATTTATTTCCAACTGAAAACGAATGAATGTATCTCTAAACTTTTTAATGGTGAGAATACTGAACTATTTTTCTTGTCCAAATATATCCTTACAGGTAAAATACCACACAAACTTTTCACTGCAAGTGATAAGTGCATCCAATGACTGACGGTAGCAGTCCTGTAGTCTTCGCCTAAGTTGTATTAAAAAACAGAGAGAGAGAGAGAGACAGACAGACAGACAGACAGACAGACAGACAGACAGACAGACAGAGAGACAGACAGACAGACAGACAGACAGACAGACAGACAGACAGACAGACAGACAGACAGAGAGAGAGAGAGAGAGAGACGTATGGTGTAGATATTGGAAGAAGATCCTTTTGGCTGAGCTTTTCATTCTCGGGCGGGAAGGGGCAGGCAAGCCTTTGGTACTCTCGAGCTGAGGAGCGGTCAGGAGCAGAGACTGGCGGTGACGTGCTTACCCCTGGCGGGCACCCCCCCCCCCCCCCCCCAATTCTCTCTGCTCTCTTCAGGCCAGGGAGAGAGAGCTCCAGCCAGGCTCTGGCGGTGCCCTGGTCCTGGCGTCAAGGTCTTCTCGATAGTGGTGGGGGTCTGAATACGGAATCAATGGTACGGCAGGGGTCGTAAATTGCATTGTAGCCTCTGGGGTAGGGACGGAATAGGGGCGTGTTCAATCCGGGGAGGAGCTAGAAATAGGGTATTTGGAAGCAGCGGAATTAGGGTGTGTGTGTGTGTGTGTGTGAGCGTGTGTGTGTGTGTGTGTGTGTGTGTGTGTGTGTGCGTGTGTGTGTGTGCGTGTGTGTGTGTGTGTGAGAGAGAGAAAATGAAGAAAAGAAATCGCCTGATGTGGTCAATACATTGCACGAATAGGAAGTAGATTGATCAAATATTGCAATATCATTAAAAGAACAGGGATAGTTTCTTCTGATATATTCGTTAATTCGTTCGTTCCTGCGCGAGAGCGCGTGTGTTGGTAGGAACCAAGTATAATGTCTACATCTTCATGCATGCATACATCTTCATGCATGCATACATCTTCCTGCAGGCATACATGCATGCGCTTTCGTGTATGCATGCCTCCGTCTCAACACTTGTAGGTAAAAAAATGCGAGTTTTTTTTTTTTGCAGAAGAACATTGTGGGTCTAGTCTCTCGTCTAATCATGGCATCTGTGTTTTGCTGTGTTCGAGCAAATTCAGTTCATCAAACAAGACGATGCACATCGAAAAAACGACTTATCAGTGACTGAAATCCTTTCAATTGTTGTTGTGTTGCTACTGCTGCTGCTGATGCCATTGCTGCTGCTGCTGTTACTGTTGAACTACAAATGCCCTAATATAGTTTTGACATAAACGGCAAGCCCCCCGATAAGGCACAAGACAACCAAAGGAACAATCATTGGATTAAGTGTTCAGGAATCAAAGTCGAGCACAAGACACAGGAAGGGCACTATTTTCCATGGCTGGGCGCACGTTGGGGTCACTTAGTGAGGTGTGGGGCACTGGTCTTGGTGTAAACTTGGACTTGTCCACTTCACGTTGGCGATTGGCGTAAAAAGCCAGCATGGAGTTGGTATGGTAAAGGGCTCGGGGAGGGGCGTGAACAGGACTGCAGTGGCGGAGGAACGTTCAGGAGTGGGGACGAGGAGGTGGAGGGGTGGGAAAGAGAGAAGAGGATAAGGGAAGAAAGGAAGATAAGGAGCAAAAGGAAGGGGGGTGGAGAGCGGGCTAGGCACACTTGGCGAGGCAGGTTCTGTTTAAACCCAGACATTCCTGCCTGAGGGTAAAGGCACTCAATCACTCCTGTTGCTCAGAGAGAGCAAGGGCGAGCGAGAGAGAGAGAGAGAGAGAGAGAGAGAGAGAGAGAGAGAGAGAGAGAGAGGGGGGGCGCAAGAGAGGCGGGTGGGTGGAGGATGAAGAGATGGGATTGGCGGAAGAACTGACAAAAAAACAAAGAATTGAACCAGACAAGTAGTCTGATGATTTGACAGACTGACCGACTAATTATTGATTGACTGATTAAATCTGTCTGAAGAAAACATCTCCAATCATTTCAATGCATGAATTATTTGTCAGCGTCACTCCCATGCTCCTCATACAGAAAGGGTTGGTGAATATGCACAGTAATTTACTTGAAAGTGCAATCATTTACCTGACAAGTCATAGAATATTCAAATTTCATGCATTCCAAACTCAGAGAGAGGGAAGAGAGGGAGAGGGAGGGATGAGAGGGTGGGAGACAGACATGACGAGTGCTGACCTGCTCCAGTAGTCAATGGTCATTGATCCCAGACCTGGCTTTGTGTAGAAAGAGGGTCAGGGACAGGCAGACTGTAGTGTCTGACTCATGCCTTTGCTCCAGTCATGCTTCCCCGTAGCCATCCCCTGCTGTCTCTTCCTCCTATCTCTCTGTGTCCATCGCTTTGTCTACCGCATTCTTCTTTCCTTCCCCACCCCGTCTTTGTAACCTTCTCTCCACTGACTTGAAACTTGGCATAGTCGGCGTGCTTCCATAGAGGTGCACAGCAAAAGTGGGAAACAAAAAAAGGTGTTGCTTTTGTCGGAAGATGCGTGTACCCTAGAAACGTCATGAAAATGTGCAAGACTGCATATTCTGTCTATTCACAGAATGAATGCAGGTCGATTTGACGGATTTTTCGTTTTGGTTTCTAGTTTTCAAACGTCAGTGTTATTGTGTGTGTGTGCGAGTGCTTTGGTTTTTTGTCTATCTCCATTCCTGTCACCATTACTGTATGTCTGTCTATCTGTCTGTCTGTCTGTCTGTCTGCCTGCCTGTCTGTCTTTCTCTATCTGTCTGTCTGTGTCTGTCTGTGTCTGTCTGTTTGTGACTGTCTGTGTCTATCTGTGTCTGTTTGTGTGTGTCTGTGTGTCTGTCTGTCTGTCTGTCTGTCTGTGTGTCTGTCTGTGTGTCTGTCTGTCTGTCTGTCTGTCTGTCTGTCTGTCTGTGTGTCTGTCTGTTGTGTGTCTGTCTGTGTGTCTGTATGTGTGTCTGTGTGTTTGTGTGTCTGTCTGTGCGTCTGTCTGTGTGTCTGTCTGTGTGTCTGTGTGTGTGTCTGTGTGTCTGTGTGTCTGTGTGTCTGTCTGTGTGTCTGTGTGTGTGTCTGTGTGTCTGTGTGTCTGCCTGGGTCTTTCTGTCTATTCTTTCTGTCTGTGTCTTTCTGTCTGTGTCTTTCTGTTGATGTCTTTTTGTCTGTGTCTCTGTCGGTGTCTCTGTGTCTCTGTCTGTGTCTCTGTCTCTGTCTTTCTGTCTCTGTGTCTCTGTCTCCCCTCTCTCTCTCTCCGTCTCTGTCTCCCCTCTCTGTTTCTTTCTCTTTTTCTGTCTCTTTCACTGTCTCTGTTTCTGTTTCTGTCTCTTTTTGTCTCTGTTTCTGTTTCTGTCTCTTTCTCTCTCTGTCTCTGTCTCTTTCTCTCTTTCTGCTTCTGTCTCTTTTTCTGTCTCTTTCACTGTCTCTGTTTCTGTTTCTGTCTCTTTTTGTCTCTGTTTCTGTTTCTGTCTCTTTTTGTCTCTGTTTCTGTCTCTTTCTCTTACTCTTTCTCTGTCTGTCTCTTTCTCTGTCTCATTCATTCTCTCTGTGCTCCCCCTCCACCTCTCTCTCTCTCTCTCTCTCTCTCTCTCTCTCTCTCTCTCTCTCTCTCTCTCTCTCTCTCTCTCTCTCTCTCTTCAGGTCAGGGTTAGTTACTGCTTTCAGCACCGAGCCAGAAAGTCTTTGTTCACTGAGATCTCTTAGGCCCAAGGCCTACTGCTAAGCTATCGATTCAGGCGGCGGTTCCTGCCCCATAGCGTATTGTACCGATAGTTGTAGAGATTTCGGCCAGTCTTTCAATGGAAACACATGTGATTGTGTGAGAGAGAGTGTGTGTGTGTGTGTGTGTGTGTGTGTGTGTGTGTGTGTGTGTGTGTGTGTGTATGGAGGGGAAGAGGAGAAGGGAGGGAGGGAGGGGAAGAGGGGGAGGGGAAGAGAGGGAAGGAGGGAGGGATGGAGGGGGAGAGAGGGATGGAGGGGAAGAGGGAGAGGGAGGGAGGGATGGAGGGGAAGAGGGAGAGGGGAAGAGGGGAGGGAGGGAGGGAAAGAGGGGGAGGGAGGGAGGGAAAGAGGGGGAGAGAGGGAGGGGAAGAGGGGGAGGGAAAGAGGGGGAGGGAGAGAGGGGAAGAGGGGGAAGGAGGGGAAGAGGGGGAGGGAGGGAGGGAAGAAGAGGGGGAGGGGAGGGGAAGAGGGGGAGGGAGGGAGGGGAAGAGGGGGAGGGAGGGAGGGGAAGAGGGGGAGGGAGGGAGGGGAAGAGGGGGAGGGAGGGAGGGAAAGAGGGGGGGAGGGAGGGAGGGAAAGAGGGGGAGGGAGGGAGGGAAAGAGGGGGAGGGAGGGAGGGGAAGAGGGGGAGGGAGAGAGGGGAAGAGGGGGAGGGAGAGAGGGGGAGGGAGGGAGGGGAAGAGAGGGAGGGAAAGAGGGGGAGGGAGGGAGGGCAAGAGGGGGAGGGAGGGGACGGGGGGAGGGAGGGGAAGAGGGGGAGGGGGGAGAGGGAGGGAGGGAAGGAGGGGAAGAGGGGTAGTAAATGGAAGACGGGGAGGAGGGGGGAGGGAGGTAGGGGGGAGGAGGGAGGGGGGGGGGGGGAGAGAAGGGATCGAAAGACACCAGCTGGGAAAAAGCGGTTAAAAAGAATTTGAACACAACAGGAAAGTATGAATATAGTTTTGGAAAGTTCAGTGTTGATTGGATGAGGCGTCCAAATGTTCTTGCTCACTTTTCTCGTTTTCTGCTGAAAACTGTTCCTTTATGAACTCTCTGAAGTGCAAACCCTTTCAATTCCCTTGCCCCAAGTTTCCTTCCCAGAAAAACAGCTACATAGTCTAGTATTTGCGAACAAAGAGGTTGTAATTTTTTGCATGCTGAGCCTCATGTTTTCATTTTCCGGAGTGTTTTTATTATCCGCGACAAAACTTACAGCCGCGGAGAAATCCCCTGCTCAATTACTGTAGGTTTTGGAAAGATTATTTTGCCGGGCCCCCTCCTGTTATTCCTCTAAACAAAGGATCGCCGGCTAGCATTCCGTGGTGTGATACCCAAGACGCCATTTTTCAAGAGTTGTCGCCATCTTGTTTCTCCGCACGTGTGTGCAGTGGAGAGATGCACTATTCAGCTGTTTTCTTTGTCGTCCTGCATCCCTCCCCCCTTCCCTCCCCCTCCCCCCTCCCCCTCCACACACGCACACGCACACACACACACACACACACACACACACACACACACAGACACACAGACACACACACACACACACACACACACATTGCTACTGCATTGCTCTCCCCTCCGGAGCCTTCCCTCCTCTCGCCCCCATGGGAGCCAGATGGCGTGCAGGGAGCGTCATATTTAGGCGGGAACTTGGGTGTCCAATGGACTCATGTTTGCAAGCAACGCGGAAGTGAGGGGAAATTAGGAAAAAAGGGGGGTCCCGTGTTTTCCAAGCGGAGACGAGGACTTGTCTTCTCCCTGACTGCCTGCCTTGCCCGCATCTGCTGCAGCTGCCAGGGCTGGACCAGGATTCATTCGTCAAGGCGAGAGGCGCGCGGAATAAGGAGCGGTCGAATTGCACCACAAGTCTGTCTGTCCAGTTAGTTATTCAGGTCGTGCCTCAGCTCATACTGCACCCACATCCACACAAATGTTCTGTCTGCAGGCGAGAGAAGCTTTCTTAATGATTGTAACGACCTTGTTTGAAGATTTTATCAGTAATTTTACCGATACCGTTGGAATTAGTTTTATCTCCTTTATACCGTACCAAAACTCTTTAGAACTGCTGATGTTGATATCATCTTGCCTGTTGGGTTTGCTGATAAACTTATCTCCTCGTTTCTTGTCAACTTCTTGCGTTCAGGGTTACAGCCAAACAGTGTGACGGTTGTACTCGAATGTTCAAAAGTGAGCTACAGCTATCGAAATACTTGCATGTACTAGACAAAAGAGTACCCAGAAACGCATACATAAGGTTTAGACTAGGAGTAAGCGACATCCAAAATAACAGAATGAGATATCGTTCGAAGGACGAAAACAATCACCTAAAATACCAGTTATGAAATGACGTGCCAGAAGATGAAATACATGTTCTACTTATTTGCCCCAGTTATGAAGCTCTCAGAGCTAAATACCTCATCGTTGACCAACAAAAAGGATTGATGGAAAATTTCAAATTAATGTTAGAAAGTGAAGATAAAAATATTATTCCTGGGCTAGCCACATACCTCTATTATACAGAGAGAGAGAGAGAGAGAGAGAGAGAGAGAGAGAGAGAGAGAGAGAGAGAGAGAGAGAGAGAGAGAGAATGGGAACTTTGAATGTCCTTTTGCAATATAATGTGCTGAATGTGATCTTATGTCCTTCATTAAACTGAATCACAATATGATGAAATGTAGTATTTCGTTCGTTTGTTCGTTCGGTTGTAGTCGAATGGATCTATTGGCGAAAAGTTTCCTGTTGTCATTTGGGAACTACGGGGCTTCGGATATGCACAAACTCCCTGTGGATTTAAGGTCAACATAGACCCACCGCGTCTCCCAACGCTATTCGTAAGAGGCGAAAAATTAAGGACATTGTGACTTGATTTGAGCTTACTCTAAACTGTGTTAGTGCCTTTTGTGCTTGATGGCCTTACATAACCTACAAAGGCTTATAGGCCGTAAAACTCGCGCTATCCATCCATCGGTTGTGCACAAGCAAACATTCAGGGTGAACACGATCGGCTGTACAAGCTCATGCCTTCTTACGCAGACATATCCAAACACGTAATGAATACGTGCGCACGGTGCATAACGTGCGTACGTGCAAAATCTACAACTGCACAACTATAGCCTTGAATGCATTGAAATTAATGCATTGAAATTGAAACGTAATGCTAACGAACATGTTCTGTCGTATGCAAGCTCACGCTGTATCATGCAACCGAGCAAAGATTGAAGCACGCTCGCACTTGAAACTTTTAACCGCACGTACATATATATGTAAGCACGTTTAATGCATCGTTAATGTGGTTGTCTATTGGTATTGCTAGCAGCTGTTTCACAAGTTCATTTTCATGTTGCTTTACTTAGGTGGCGATTATGAACTTGAATGTGAGCCACAATGGCACGAGGCGTTTAGGACGGATTCTACTGTGGGGAACGTGGTGAGCCCTTCTTTCTAGCTGAAGTGTCAGAGTTGTAGAGAGCGAGTTTAAGAGCAAGTGTGGAGTCAAAGACACATAGCGCACACGAACCTTTTAAACTGAGTATTGATTTTCGTGAAGAAAGTGCGTCTCGACTTCATTCTTCACATGTCAAACGCGTTCCTCGTGCCCCACTTCCTCTCATCTTTCTCTTCCTCCACTCTCCCTCGTCTTCCAGCCCCCCATTTCTCATCACATGGGCCCCCCCCCCCCCTCTCCTCCCCGTCTGCTGTTTTTCCTTCTGTCTCGTCACAGTCCATAATGTAGCCCTCAAACTCTGGTGTCACTCGGCACTGGTTCCTGTACGAGTTATAATCCTGTGTGTGCATGAAGGAGCATGAATGTACGTGTATAAGGTGAACTTCCCAGATGCACCTTCCCCTCTGTGTGACTGTGAGTGTTGGATCAACGTCTATGACGTTCCAAAGAAAAAAAAAGCATCGTTTTAAAAAGGAACTTCCTCAATTCCATGGTTTACTGATGATAACGAATGGTCAAAGTTTCAAGTGGACTGACATTTTTATGGTAGTATCTATGATTTAGTGAGTACATACACAGTACACAGTACACAGTACACAGTAATTTATTGCGCCAAGTGACATCATTTAAAAAACGAGCACGAGGAAAACTAAGTGATGAAGGCTAAAAAAGAAACAAAACAAAAAGCCAAACACACGCATCGCTTACACACCCTAACACGCCGTTTATGCAAAAAACATGGACATTTCCCGATGTACCTCACTCACGCAGCTGCACACAGACAAGAGATAAGACTGCACCTGAAACCAAAGGATTAACTGGTAAATGGGGCAATATACAATGAACAATTAAAGTTACTATTTAAGAACTGTTGACAAAAGAGGAACAAACTAAGATGATACACCCACCCACCCCCCTTTTAAGTGACAATAAATAATACATATGAACAGAGACAAGACCACTAAGACGTACCCCCCCACCCCCCCACCCCCATCCCACCCCCCGTCACCACACAAAAGAATACAATAGAACAATACAAAAACAACCCTGCGCAACTACAAGAAGACCAACCCTTCCCCACCCCCACCCCCTCCCCCACCCCTCCCCCACCCCATATTATATTGTTTAAAAGCTGATTATTCTAATACTTTCGGGTATTTTGGGGGTCAAATACGAGAGTTCCACACTGTGTGTGTGTGTGTGTGTGTGTGTGTGTGTGTGTGTGTGTGTGTGTGTGTTTTATACTCCCCTCTTCAAACGCCGCTATCTTCCATCCTTCGACTCTTCTGCTTGGCATTAGCTTGCCAGTGGGTGTCGGGAGGGTGGTTTTGGAGGCAGGGGTGTGAGGGGTTGTGGGATGGGGTGAGGGGTGGAGAATGGCAAGGGGGTGGTGGGGGTGGTGTGGTGTGTGTGTGTGTGTGTGTGTGTGTGTGTGTGTGTGTGTGTAGCAACAGCCTGTGCGGATAACGGCGAACATCTGTCAAACACTGTCATAAATGTTTATGAGGCTGGCTGCCGACTGGCTGTGTAGATTCTGGCGCCGTCGATCCTGGCTACAGAGAAGCTGATGGCACACCGTCCGCCTTCATCCTAAAAAATTCCAGGCGGACTGGTTCTCCCAGATAAAATGCCTCTATAGAATTTCTACCCCCTCTGTGTCCGACACCCTGCCGCGGAGAAACCCTGTTGGCATCTCGTTTTTGCTTGGTCGTTAGGGGGATTTTATTTTCTCTCTTCACCCCGAGACGACAGCTCCGGGGCGGCGGATGATGGGAAGAAAGAAGTCAGGCGGAAGTTGTGCTCTGGCCTTCACCTTCATTCCTCCAACATGAGCTGCCCGAGTTTTAGCTCTCACCTCTGACGGTGGTGTGGGACGGAACTTTACGAAAGGCTGTCGTGTACCCGGAAAGTTTTGAGATTTGTGTGGACACAGTAGGAGGAGTTTGACGTTCGTGGTTATTCATACATCCTTCGAGTACAAACCAATCTTCTCGCTTCAATTCTTTCCCCTGAATGTCTCGCAAACCGTGATTCATTCGATTTTTCAAGCAGATTCTTCCTCATCTGTGTTCTCCCTTGCTGTTGATCTAATCAATTTCTCGATTCTGGAGGGTTTTTGTTTTCTTTACTGTTCGTTTTTTTGGTCATCGATTTGAGTTTTTCCATAAATCTTTTTTCCTGTGATGACGTAGGAGATGACGATTGTTGTTCTTGTCTGGAGCAGTGGTCCAGTTTTCAATGCCCCTGGCGTGGCCCTCATGATTGTCTTCGCACCTTGACGGCAGGCAGTCAGTCAATGATAATGGATTGTCTCGCCTGGACTCGGGTCTCCCCACCTTCCTAGAGATTGCTGCTCTTGAGTGTGTGACCCCCCGACCCCCCACTCCACCCCCATCACCCACTTCCCATACCCACGTCGAGCTCTGCTACACCCCTTTACTTGCTCAGAGTTCCCTCCCATGCTTTCTTTCCGGTCGAATGCCAAAGCCAAACGTCATTAATAATACGAATGCCATTGCCTGCAATCAGAGAGGGGGAGATTTGCATGTGCTTCAGTGTTTCTGTAGTCCGCCATTGTGCCTATGGAATTGTGTGATGTTCAGTATTCATGGATCGACGCGGCTGTTCTTCTGCTTAGGAATGGTCACTGCTTCGTTCCGTTATTGCAGTTCCATGGCTTTTTGACTCACATGCGAAGCAAAAGTGAGTCTATGTACTCACCATGTCGTCCGTCCGGGCGTCCGGGCGTCCGTAACAAACTTTAACGTTGGATTTTTCTCGGAGACTATTAAGTCTATCAACTCCCAATTTGGCATGATGGTGTATGATTACAAGGCGTCAAAAAACATACATAGTGACTTGACCTTGCTTCAAGGTCAAGGTCGCAGGGGCCGTAAATGTCTAAAAAAAAAGAGCCATTTTTCACATTTTCCCAATTTTTTCAGAAGTTTTTGAGATTGGATACCTGACCTATATATGGTATATAGGGCAAAGTATTCCCTATCTTTTGATACCAGTTTGATTGACCTTGCTTCAAGGTCAAGGTCACAGGAGCTCTTTAAAGTTGGATTGTATACATATTTTGAAGTGACCTTGACCCTAAACTAGGAAAGATAACTCTTCCAAACTTCATAACATTGTAGTACACATGTTATACTTTCATACTAGGTCACCTGTGTCGTCCGTCCGGGCGTCCGGGCGTCCTGTCGTCCGTAAAAACTTTAACGTTGGATTTTTCTCGGAGACTATTAAGTCTATCAACTCCCAATTTGGCATGATGGTGTATGATTACAAGGCGTCAAAAAACATACATAGTGACTTGACCTTGCTTCAAGGTCAAGGTAGCATGGGTCGTAAATGTTTTCTAAAAAACAGCCGTTTTTCACATCCTCTCAGCATGAGTCGTGTGGGCTTTGCCCTTCTTGTTGTGAAGGCGGTCCCCGGGGGTTGGAGGTAAGAATAAACCCACAGCGTCTTCTTTCGCGATTTGTAAGAGGCGAAAAACTAGGGACATCATGACTTGATTTGCGTTTACTCTGAACTATTCTAGTGATTTTCGTGCTTACTAGCATTCGTGCGTTGGTATCCGTCAGTCTCGTGAGACCATGGAGTATGCGCCAGGTTTGGTCAGTCCGGGGTTGAGCGGCAGCGCACTCTGTGGCTGTAGAGCCCGATCCTTGAACGGCATGCTCTGTTGCATTTGTCACAAGTGAAGTCCTGGCGTGGCTCTGTAGATGCCGACGCTAACCTCAGTCGTCTGCGTTCTCTCTTCTCCTCCCACTGCTCCTGTCTCCTCTTCTCCCTGGCCTGGATGCCAGTCTTGACGGCGTGTCTCCAGCTGCTGCAGTCAACGGCCAACTTTTCCCAGCCTGCTGGGTTGATGCCTCCTGCCGTCATGTTACTAGCATTACATAGCCTATGTTACTAGCATTACATAGCCTATGTTACTAGCATTACATAGCATTACATGTTACTAGCATTACATAGCCTATGTTACTAGCATTACATAGCCTATGTTACTAGCATTACATAGCCTACAAATGCTGATAGGCCGCCGAACTCCATTCACTATTTCTGTGAAGACATCAGCGTTGCTGTGTTTGTGTGTGTGTGTGTGTGTGTGTGTGTGTGTGTGTGTGTGTGTGTGTGTGGGTGGGTGGGTGGGTGGGTGTGTGAGTGTGGTGTGTGGTTGGTGTGTTGTGTGGTGGGTGTGACGGGTGGTGGATGTGTTGTGTGGTGGGTGTGACGGGTGGTGGGTGTGGTGGGTGCGGTGTGTGTGTGTTGTGTGGTGGGTGTGTTGTGTGGTGGGTGTGGTGGGTGTGTGAGGTGTGGTGGGTGTGTGTTTTGTGTATGTGTGTGCTCCGTTGCTGGCTGGGAGGGTGCTCGTGTTGCTGCTAGTGTAGGCGTCCGCATTCTTCACTCTTCTGTGAAGGCGTCTGTTCCTCAACTTTCTGTAAAAACATGTTTGTATTGCCTTTTGTAACTCCTCTTGGGTAACACCTTAGCTTTGAAAGGGTTTTTTCAAGTGATTGTTTATACTTTCTGAGAAGGCTCGTTTCACTGCTGGTCAGAGACCTCTCCAATAAAGTCATTGCAGTGGCCCTTCAAGAAATATATTCCTTAAAGGTTGCCGTTTTTCGTCTTTACGAAGGTCGCTCCCGTTTTCTGCGAGAATCTTCGCGTTTCTTTGCTCTCCGCCTCTATCATTGTGTGTCAGGCTCAGCATCCTTTTCTACGGGGTGCGTTTGCTGTCTGGAGAAGTAGCCTCTCCATCTTTCTCCCTCGTCTGACCACCCTCGCCGTCCTTCATTTCCAGCAACAACAGTGGCGGTGCCAAAGACAACATGGGCCAACAGGGGTGAAGAAGCAGACAGAACCTGCGGAGTCTGTTTGGTCTCACTGGGCTGTGTTAGCTCTATCTTCTGGTGGGTTGTCTCCCCTTCTGTTCGCTCCTCCTCGGGCGCCAACACAAATCGCCAACAAGCCTTGATTATCCAGGACCGATTACGTCTGTTTGCAACTTCGGATGTGGGTCAAGAGCTCCTCATTTTATCCTGCAATTTGTCTGGTGTCAATTGGACTGAATCGATCGATTGAGTCGCGACGTTCATTTCTTGTTCGGCATCGCTCTTTTCTATAATGATGTTCGTGACGTGGAACGCGTTTGAGGTCGCAGGAGAATGCAATAGGTATTCTTGTGTGTCTTTTCACGGTGAAGATTACTAAACGCTTATACAGCGATGAATTCCATGGTTATGATACTGATTATACTGGTGTTGGCAGCGTCGGCGACATTGAAATAATGATGATGGTGGTAGGGGTGATGATGTTGTGGTGGTAGTGGTGGTGATGGTTATGATGATGATGATGATGATGATGATGATGATGATGATGATGATGATGATGATGATGATGATGATGATGATGATGATGATGATGACGATGATGTTGATGATGATGATGAATAGTGGTTTTAGTGAAGCTGGTGCATGAAGAGATTGCTGAAGCACATGGAAGATGAAGAGAGTGCTTGGAAAACACACACGCGTACGTAAAACAGGGAAAAGTGGTCAAGCACAATGTTGCATCGATTTCTTGTGGATTGATGAGAAACCTTTGGCTAACTGGGGCAAACTTTGCGAAATTCTATTCTGAACAATCTAATGACAAACAAAAGAAAAAGCAACACACCAACCAATCCGAAGCAACATATTTAGTTAAATGAACCATGCTGCTGGCATCTGCAACAGTTTCACGCGACCCTCGAAGTGCTTTGGACGTGAACTCGGCATGCGAAGTGCCTTGGACCTGAACTCGGCATGCGAAGTGCCTTGGACCTGAACTCGGCATGCGAAGTGCTTTGGACGTGAACTCGGCATGCGAAGTGCCTTGGACCTGAACTCGGCATGCGAAGTACTGCGGGATGTTGCCACGCCAGGCGGTAGTGGTCCCCACCTCCCTGCACAGCTGCTGCTGCTGCTGCTGCTCGGGCTTCCTGTGCCAGGTGGCAGTGACTCACCTGTTGTAGTGGCAGCCAGCTGACTTTGCAGGTTTTGCACTGACTGCCGGACCGCCCTCATCCACAGGTATGTCTTTGAGGCTGCAGGCGTTTAGAATTCTGCAGTGGACACCTACGCAAAAGCTGACATATTTGCGAGCGCGCACACACATACACGCACGCACTCGCGCGCGCACATGCACACACACACACACACACACACACACACACACACTCCAAGGAAGTATACGCATGGATACGCGATCATATACACATGTGCACGCAATCACTCGCGTACGCTAGCGTGAGCGGGCACAGACACAAACACAAGTATACATGCACACACACTCGCACGCGCGTTTCGCATAAGTACGCCACCTATCGCGTGACAAACTCAGGATTGGGCATTTTGTTGAACGGGATGGGGGCTTCCATTAATCCCTTTGTATACAATGTGCACTTCCTGCTACATGTTTGACTCGCATGCAAAGCAAAAGTGAGTCTATGTACTCAAACGTGTCGTCCGTCCGGGCGGGCTTCCGGGCGTCCTGTCGTCCGTGAAAAACTGTATCGTTTGACTTTTCTCTGACACTATTAAATCTATTAACACCAAATGCGGCATGATGGTGTATGATGACAAGGCCTCAAAAAACATACACAGTGACGACCTTTCTTCAAGGTCAAGGTCGCAGGGGCCATACATTTTGTCTAAAAACAGCCATTTTCCCCATTTTTCCAATTTTCTCTGAAGTTTTTGACATTGGATACCTGGCCTATATTTGGTATATAGGGCAAAGAAAACTATATCTTTTGATACCAGTTTGGTTGACCTTGCTTCAAGGTCAAGGTCGCAAGAGCTCTTCAAAGTTGGATTGTATGCATATTTTGAAGTGACCTTGACCCTGAACAATGAAAGATAACTGTTTCAAACTTCATAATTGTGTGGGGCACATGTCATACTTTCATCATGAGCCATATTTGGTCACATATCAAGGTCAAGGTCACTTTGACCTGTATGAAATGTGATCAAATTGGTCAGTAAACAAGGCCATGTAAAGGCGCCGCAGGCGCCTGCATGGAAACAAATCCATGAAAACAAATCTAGATGGTAGTGCCGCAGGCCCCAAACTTATAGGCTCCAAACTTGGTTATGGCAGCTGTCTGCAGGGACTCCAACTGCTTGGCATTGTGAGTTTCCACAAGTTTGCGTTTTCAGTACAGATGGAGAACTGGGCTGTGGTTTTGTTCTCCACTATTCGCTGAAGCAGAGTCAGCAGTGTTGGCTGGTGGTCTGCTGATTCTTGACTTGATGACCCGCACATCCTCCTCAGTGTGGCGGCCTTCTCGCACCCTATTGAGCAACTGAGCAAATTAGCAGTCCTCTTTCTGCCGCGTGATCTCTGTCAGCTCAAACATGTCCGCTCTGTCGCCGAGTTGAGTTGAGTTGCACAACCTCTGTACATAGTTCACAACACAACCTCTCTACATAGTTCACAACACAACCTCTCAGCATGTGAGTCGTGTGGGCTTTGCCCTTCTTGTTCAACGAGTTCTTACCAACGCAATCGGAATTATCAAAGCACACTCCTGTTTATGTGGAGAAAATCGCAACGACAGAGTTAGGAATGTTCCTAACATTGTAAGTTTTTTCTTCTCTGAGAAATCTGTGCCAAGGCGAATTATAGGGCTTCTGTGGACCATTAGCTTCCACTAGAGACCTCTCCGAAAGATCGCCTGAGAGGAATTCGTTGTAGGCTGCCCCGATAAGCACTCATGAAACCTTATTGCCTCAGCACACCTCAAGGCACGCACCATCCAAGTTAGACAGGCTGCCTTGTGTGTCAGAGAGGCTTGGGGATGGCTGAAGCTTTGAGGCTAGAGCACACGGCTGTAGGGGAGAGGGGGTACGGGGGTATGGGAGGTGAAGGGGAGGGAGTAGGACTGAGGGGGGTAAGGGATGGGTGCCGAGGGTTGTGGAGTCCTGTGCCCGTGGGAGACTGAGGCGGTCTGGCTTCCTGGCTGCGGACGTGTTCGTCTGGCTGCTTCCCCGGTCCTCAAGCTGAGACCACAGGGACTTTCCATAAACTGAGCCGCACAGAATTAAGAAAGGGTCCCACAATAAGTATACTGCTGAGAGGGCCACAAAGCGTCGGAGAATGGACAACTGGGTTTGACAGATTCTGTAGACTGTCAAGGAGAAACAGAGGTTTCCTGGATTCAGGGCCTCCAAGCAGCGGAGACTTGCAGAACGTTTTGTGTAGAATGGGATTCGCGCCCGATTTGCTGTTTTGCATAACCGTAATATATTAAACTTGAATTCTGGTAGTCATCATTTGTACACTGCTGATGTTGGGTTCACGCCACATTAGTCATAAAAGTGTAATCGCAGGTTGGGATGATTGTGATAAATAAATGCGTAAAGTACTCGGGTCATTATAACCAAGGATTATCTATTGAAATAGTGTATACATCAGGGGTAGAGGTAACTCTGTACGTAGTCGGTGCAGATCTTTGAGAGTTGCTATCGCCGCGCCCGACTGAAGGGAGTGGTGGTGGTGGAGGTGGTGGATGGATGAATCCATGGTCCCGTGTAAATGGGAATCTATGAGCAATATTCAGGGACTCAGTATTCCAAACGGAGCTAGCGTCAGTTTTTATGGTAAAGTGACTTAAATAAATTTAAGCGATCAATTATCGTACTTATATGCATTCTAGTAAACTAGAGATTTCGCCTACCGGCAAAAGTATCTCTAGCACAGTTCACATCACGTGATGGAAGGTTTTTGGCCAATTTATTCATACGGAGGTCACACGAGAGGCTTGTGGGATAGCCGATGTGCTCCCTCATATACGCCGTTAAAGTAGTTCTAAGACTATTTCGCACAAAACTCTTAACTTACTCTTGTTGAGACAACAAACAAGCGTTTATTCGATACAATAAAATGTTTGTGTTGAAATGGAAACAAGGTTTGACATCTGAATGATTTTTGTAAAAAGTGGAGAGAAAAATAGTATCAGAACGAACTATTTTTGGCGCAAGGCTGTAATGCGAAGGGTCAAGCCTATTACGCATTCATTGCGAACTGTGCCAGAGTCAATACTCGGGTTTACAGAATGACTTATATGGTGGTTGTTTTCTCGTTTGTTGTTGTAAATGATAAGGCGTATGTGGCTACGATAACTGTATAATGCTTACTGAGTTAAATGGACAGTAGTTTACATCATCAATACGATCAAAGACTGCGATGCCGCTCAATTTAAAGGGATACAAAGAATAGCTACTCATCAGGTTACGTTATTTTGAAACAACGCGACAATGGACAATGTTAGTCATGCTGTACTTTAGAGGCATCAATCCACTTTACCAATATGTCAAAACAAGCGCTTATCAAAGGGAGCCAGAACGAATTGTCTCGAGCTTGGGGCCCGTTCCTCTGGCCTCCCTTCCACTGTCTGTTTGTCCTTCTTTCCTGAGGGATCCATGGAAGCCTCAGGTTCTTCTCTGGAATGCGGTGGCTGTAGCAGAGAAGACCGAGAAAACTTTGGGAGAGCCCCAAGCCGTGTTCAGACACGATGGGGAGGGGAAAAGTGGAACGTGGACCAGAAAAATACCACCGAGGTGATTCGTATTGACCAGGGACCTGTGTTGGGAGTGAGCGCAGTGGAGCAAACCAGCGGTGGCACCTCCGCCCGCTCGGGCGTGACGGCCCTGAGTCAAGTCTGGCGTGGGCGGGAACCCTGATGGCCACGGCAGACCAGGTTGTGAAAGAAGATATTAACTGACCGTACTGAGTTGGGGCATGCATGTCTCTTGGTGTGAATGAGACGATGTTGTTTCCTCTCTACGCTTTGATTTACATTTGAACGATTGTCGTTTGGGAAATTAATGGATTATCAAGTTGCAAAATGGCCGAGAGACATTTTCTCATAGATTTCCTGTATATACGCAGCGTAATCAGATGACTGTACAGGCCTTAATGGAATGTTTGTGTTGAATTACACAAGATAGTGCACAGTCGGCTGTAGGTCATCGTGCATCTTAGCTGTAGCAGCTCGTTTCATCGTGGAGTTCTTGATGGGCAGCCACGAGTGCAGAAGATAAACTTAAAAGATAAAAGTGAATTGAGAGCTCGGCACATGGACCTGCTGATGTAGTTCGAGTCAATAGGCTGAACATTGTTACAAACTTGACATGTCCAACAGAACTCTCCATTTTCAACATTCCAACAGAACTCTCCATTTTCGACATGATGCCCAAGAGAGGCTTACAATCATCGTGGACTTAAAGGAAGTGTTAAAGGAAACCGCTTTGACCTCATTGTTTATCAGGACTGTGGAATGTTGTAAAAGGGAAGTTTCGTTTCGTGTAACCAGGGCACTTCCTCTACAGGCTTTTTAGTTTCACAACTGTCAGTCTTTGAAGCTACAGTTGACTCCATTGCGATGGCTGAGATTCTGGCTTGATCAGTTTGAGTCTTGAGCATCGCTTCGACCACATATATATTTTGTCCTTGATGGCGCTTGCTCTACAGAAGTTGTCGTGCTGCAAATGTACAGAATGCTGAGTAGCTCAACGCTGCACACCGCATGCCCTTGACGTTACCGCAGATGATCAGCATTTGGGTTTTGGTTCCTGATTCTGAGCCATAACAAAGCTTATATAGTTACACAAAGAGAGCTCATTAGCTCATTGTTGTGAGGATCGAGACACGTTGCGCCCCCAAGCGGAAGGTTACTTGGGTGAATCAAGGGAAGTAATCACACCGCTTAGCGACATGTAAATATTGCTTGTTTATCGACGTCTGTACAGTGATTTAATCTTGTTCAAGTGCACTGCCAGAGAGAGAGAGAGAGAGAGGAGAGAGAGAGAGAGAGAGAGAGAGAGGGGGGGGGGGGGGAGAGATAGAGAGAGAGACAGACAGACAGACAGACAGAGAGGTCTTTCGCGCAGTATCTCATGTTAGGTCTTATCCGCACGGTATAGGGGGAACGAGGGGGATGCTCAATAAGTGGAGATGATGGATGGATGGTGAATGATGAATGAATGAAGTTTTAAGGCCTATCAGCATTTGGAGACTAAGGCCTTTTCACAAAACCACTGGTACTAATACGAGCGAGATATAATCAAGTCACGACTGGGAGGGGAAAGGAAAGATAACTCTAACAACATCTTTCTTTCCCCCATTCAACACATGCAGCGGACGTTCGGAAACAAAGTTTTAGAGCGAAGTTATGATGAGGATAATGAGTGCAGATGGTTGGCAAGCGGAATGAAACAACAATTTTACTGTGAGACGTTCCGTCGGAACGTCAGATCTGTGAACGCTTCGAAAGGGGTGCGCGACTTTGACCTGGATGCAGTGTAAGTCGTAAGCAAAGATCGTGATGAGTCGAAGTCTCAAGATCGAGGGTTTATGGGGTTTTTGTGGACATACGGCGATCGTATGACAAGGCAAATATGCTCAAAATGAAAACAGAGCTGCACGAAAAGGGGTTCTACCACGACAGTTGTTCCAATGCTTATGCTGTGGCCTCAGCAAAGATTATATAGTTGATCGTATCTATAATCTTTGCCGAAGCGGCAACTTAATTCACTTGATCGAATGACTTTCTGGCCGCAAATCACCTTCTTGACAGGTATGTATTGGTTTGCATTTCCTAAAGATATTACACGATGATAAACAAGCTTGCATTATTCGATAATAATGAAAATTAGATCGTTCCATCAACACCATGTAGATTCAATAGGCCTATGGCTATGTGCGCGTTCGATTTCCCAACGCCTGCTACAAAAAAACAAAGCCAAAACACCCCCATTATTGCAGCAAATCATTTTGTTACACATTACACATTAAATGTATTCACAAACATGATCGGAACGCATCAGAAACGCGTCGAGAAACAAGAAATTTTACTTGTCGGTAAGCGTTGTCAGTACTTCCATTGATTCACCCATGTTACCTTCCGCTTGGGGGCGCTGCGTTTCCCAGCGTCTTGTAACACCATATAGCAACAGCTCGTTATGACCAGTCTTTGTATGAATAGTCTTTGACACACACACACGCGCGCGCACACACACGCACACACACACACACACACACGCACGCACACACGCACGCACAGACACGCAGGCAGACAGATTGACGCGCAGACAGACGGACGGCGGATGGGCGGACGGACGGACGGACGGACGGACGGACAGGCAGGCAGACAGAAGACAAGATACAGACAAGACAAGACACAGACAAGACAAGACAAGACAAGGCAGATACACAAACAGACAGACACACAAACAGACAAAGTGAGTGAGTGAGTGAGTGTGTGTG
>JAWQFJ010002681.1:63699-76231 GCA_034096865.1 Theodoxus fluviatilis | reverse complement strand
AAAGACCCAGAGAGGAGTCCGGAGGATGAGAGGGAGGGAGGGAAGAGAGGAAGGGAGGGAAGGAGAGAGGGAGAGGGGGAGAAAGAGAGAGCCAGGGAAGGAGAGGGGGAGGAGAGAGAGAGAGAGAGAGAGAGAGAGAGGGAGAGTGAGAGTGAGGGGGGGGGAGGGGGAGGAGGGAGAGAGGGAGGGAGAGAGAGAGGTTTCCAAACGAGCAAGCACGCACAAATGCACACCCCCACCCACCCCTTTCTAACACACACACACACACACACACACACACACACACACACACACACACACACACACACACACACACACACACACACACACACACACACATTCGCACAAACGCAGACACGCAATTACAAACGCACACAGGCAGGGGGATGGACAGGCGAGGGCCGATACATTCGTCGTATGTTTTGTATATTCAAAGTGGGATCATGTGACCACATAGCATGTACATTTCCATAGAGCAAGTGGAAAATGAACTTGTCACTTTTATTCTACTATACTTTTCTTTGTTCACGTTGCTGATTTCCGGGTACTAGCACCAGGACAATTAACGAGCATGGAATCATTGGGAACGCGGCTCGGGTTATTCGCATCATATTTCGGCTGAAGACCTCCTTGTGATTAGGTATTTCACTAGTGGGGTAAGCACACCACACAGGATTGATTATTTTAGTAGTAGGTTACGCACACTTAATTATTTCACTAGCGTGTTAAGCAAGCTGATTGGTTATTTACTAATGTGTTAAGCACCATGGATATGTCATTTCGCTAGTTGGTTAAGCACACTTGATGAGTTATTTCGCTAGTGTGTTAACCACACTGGTTTGGTTATTTAAGCACACTGAATTGGTTATCTAAGCACACTGGATATGTTATTTAAGCACACTGGATTGGTTAATTAATCACACTGGATTGGTTATTTAATCACACTGGAATAGCTACTTCCGCTGCGCTTTTGCTCCAAGCAGTCCCCGTCTGTGACCTACTTAGAGCAGAGCTACATGGAGACTGGGGGCCACAGTGCATGGTGGAGCAATGGCAAATCCTGCTGCCTTGGTCTCCCAGCGTGGCTGCCATCATCGCCACGTTGTCTCCCGCCTGCTGCAGTGCCGTCAGTAGGCCCTGGGGACAAGGCACGGTGACATGGCACCCCATTTGCTGCATCCCCGAGAGGAATCATGGGAACGAGCTGTGTGGACTGTATGTGCGAGCGCTGGTGTTTCATTCAATTCCGGCAATTTGGACAGCGTGCTGGCTCGTCCTTATCGATCCACCCAACGCCTTCTGCCTGCATCAGCGAGTTTCTGTGGGTGTAGTGTACTTTTTGGGGGGAGGGGTCGTGTCATTGACGTTTGTTACGACCTGGTTCCAAAGAGGTTCTCTTGGAAAACGTATCGTCTCACTTTCTGGAATGCTTTTCAACATATGTCTATCGAACGTGCCAGTAACAGCTTCGAAAATGAGGGGGTCACCGGCAGAGATTCTGGGAGGATGTTGGGAAACGAGCGAACGTGTAAATACCTCGGTTCATTTGCGTTCCACGTATGACACTAGTTTGATTTGTTGGATGGGCCATTGTGTGTCCTCGATTGCCGTGGAAACATGAAGAACAAGAGACTTTAGATGGGGGGTTAAAGATGCTTTGTCATGAAGAGGCAGTCAGACAGGCAAAACTAATCTTCGCCACTGAGGGTGTGACCACGCATGAGCATTTGAAAAGACTATTTCTTCCCTTTCTAAGTAGATTTTGTTTGGACGTCTTTTCTCCGCATTATCATACTCAGTGTTGCGCAGTCTCATTGTTTTCTTTTGCTGGAGTCTGAAGCGTGTGTTCCTGCTTAGGAACCCCGATGCATGCCAAGGTACCGTGACAGAGGAAAAAGAGACAAGCACGCACGGCTGAGAGGTTTATGCCACGGGGGAATGGTGTGAATAAAAAGGACAAGCGATTGCATCCTTGTCTCTCCATTCACCCACCATTGCCAACCCCGCCTCAGCCCCTCACTCTCCCATCCCATCCCTCCACTCCCTCACCCCCACTCCCCCCCCCACCCCCCCCCCACTCCCCCCCCCCTCCCCCCCCCACTCCCCACTCCCCACTCCTCCACTCCCCACTCCTCCACTCCCCACTCCTCCACTCCCCACTCCCCCACTCTCCAACTCCCCCACCCCCACTCCCCCACTCCACCACTCCTCCACCCCCACTCCCCACTCCCCCACTCCCACTCCCCCCCAATCCACCACTCCCCCACTCCACCTCTCCCCACTCCCACTCCCCCCCACTCCCCCCCACTCCCCCCCCCCACTCCCCCACTCCCCACCCCCATCCCTCTGCCCCTCTTGCCAGCTAGATCTATGTATCCCTTAGACATCTTCTCATGCTGCAATATGTCTCTGTTAGACATCTTCTCATGCTGCACTTAATTCTGGCCATGCATTTGTCTTCCTATAAGCCTTTCTTCCAAGCCTTTCCTCCCACTTCCACCCCTAACCCCATACCAGATATACCCGCCTCACCATCTTCACCTACAAATATCTTCACAAGGGGCCAGTCCCCTGATAGTTGGGGTCAGAATAGACCCACCGCGTCTCCCTACGCGATTCGTAAAAGGCGAATAACTAGGAACATCGCGAGTTGATTTGCGCCTACTCAACTATTCATGTGATTTTCGTGCTTAATGGACTTACATAGCCTATAAAGGCTGATAGGCCGTAAAACTCCATCCATCCATCCATCTTCCCAAGGCTTTTCCAGCTACGCAAGTCGTCTTGAACACAGAAAACATGACACGCAAAGAATATGTGTGTGTGTGTGTGTGTGTGTGTGTGTGTGTGTGTGTGTGAGTTGAAGTGATGAAAACAACAGGAAGTTAAAGATGTAATTACACTTTGTCGTGTTCGAGTTAGAAAAAAAGTGTGCACAGCAAAACTATCTACCACAGGAAGACCTAAGTATCTTTCCAAGGTTTTTCCAGCCACGTATTGTCGTCCTGAACGGAGGAAACATCGTGACACGCGAACAATGTTTTGTTTTGTTTCAATTGAGGAAGTAATGAAGGCATCAAGAAGTTTAAATGCTAATTGTACTGTCAGAAAAAAGTACATCAAAAATATCTACCGCAGAAAGAGCTGGTGCCGGAAAAACTGTATACAAACTTGTACTGATGTAGGGTTAGGATTGTGGGGCCTCAACATTTAAGTGTTTCTCTGTCCTCGTTGGACTGAACGGTGGCAGGGGCCGAACTAGGGCGTGTATGGGAAACTTGCAAGCGACTGATACATCGATATACGGCTTCTGCAGCTGCTGGAGACAAGATGCGGAGAGGCGAGTGGGTGACTGCAGGGAGTCGGTGGCTTTCAACGTAGTTTAGGTTGACAGTAGTTAATGCAACTGCCCTCAGGACGGTATGGGGAAAACCGTTTTACTGTTCTTTAAACAATGTTGCAGCCTCTTACACACAATATTACGCATGCAAGTGCGCATGCACACGCATGTACATGTACACATGCACGCACAACAGCACGTATATGCATGCACGAACGCACTCCTGCACAAACACACCTACCTACCCATGCAAATACTCAAACGTATGTACATAGTTACATAGTTCTTCTCTCTCTCTCTCTCTCTCTCTCTCTCTCTCTCTCTCTCTCTCTCTCTCTCTCTCTCTCTCTCTCTCTCTCTCTCTCGCTCTCTCTCTCTCTCTCTCGCTCTCGCTCTGCGTGCGTGCGTTTGTCTATCAGTCTGCCTGCCTGTCTGCCGTTTTACAAGCTTCATTCTGTCTGCTTCTTTGCCCGCCCTCTGTTGCTACGTTTGTCGGTTGGTCGATCTCGAGGAGAGACAGGCAGAGACTTTCCTGCATGCTTTCACGCTGTGCATGCATGTAAGCAGCGAGGGAACTATGGGTCGAATCAAAGCCTTGGCTATCACAGTGAGAGAGGAACCGAAATGACCTTTTGGCTAGCTTGCCTCACCTAGAGACAGTGCATTTTCTTCGTCAGCTCCCTACTCCTCTGCTGTCCGGCTTCAACCAATCGGAGATCAGGCACACCGGTGACGTAACATCGTGTCATGATGAATCGGGTCAGGGTGACCCAGCCCCGGCCTCGCTTTTGGCCTCATCCTTCTCCCTCCCCCGGCCCCTCTTCCGTCTGCTCCCCCCTGTACCCCTTCCCTCCCCTAACTCCAGGCATCCTTCTCACTCCCTTTCTGCTCAAACCCCTTCATCCTCACCCCCTTAATCTCTGTCACATCATTTTCTTCTCTCCCGCTTTTCCTCAAGAGGCTTTTCTTTATGTTGTGTGGTGATGATGTGGATAGGGTGTTAGAGGGGAAGAAAGGGTGAGTGGGGTGGGGGAAATGAATGAGGATAAGAACTGAAGAGCAGCTGGCGGTACAGGTGGAAGGGAAAGAAAGGGGGGGGGGGGGCGGAGTCGGGAGGGAGGCAGGCAGAGGGATGGTTGGGGAGGGGAGGGGGAGGGTGGCGCGGTGCTGAGACTTCTGTCCACTGTTAGGGGGGGCACACAGCTAATGAAGATGTGGTCGAAGAGCACCACGGCTCAGTGCGGTGGGGGGTGGGGGAGGCTGTTTCTGGACAGGCTGGCGGAGTTGCCGGAGTCGCCTTGTCTGAGACGAATCTGGCGCTGACGACGTTCTGTGTTTACCAGACAGGACCTGCTCTGTGTTTGCCTCGTCAGGAGTGACGTCCCTTCCCTCCCTCCCTCCAGCTTCCTTCCTTCCTCCCCTGTCTTTTCTCTCTCCATTGTTTGCTGTCTACCTCTTTCCTCGGCCCAGTCGTTCGCTCCTTGCTTCCTGTCTTGGAGTTTGTCTAAGTCTCAGTTGAGGCACATGTCGCACTGCAGCGTCAGTTGTGCACGTTGCGTTTCGCTGTTGCTGGGTTGTCAAGGAATTGTCTTACTGTTTGTCTTTCTTTGGGGGTCTACGCCTTGTATACATGCAGTGTTTAATCGAAGTATGAAGGTCTGATCAAAACATTGGTTGGTAGATGGGTAGGTGTGATGAAACCTCGTTTCATCTTGTTGCATTACACTGTAAAGTATTGTTTATATTTATAGTTATTGTATTGAATTTACAACCTGGCTGTGCACTGCATTGTTATTGCAATGCATAGTACTGGGCTTTGTTGTGTATGTGAGAGAGCGGTTAAGTATTGTAAGACGATATGATTTGAAAACATGAAGAGAGTAAAGTTCACAGTGAAAAAATTGTAAGAAGGCTTTTGAAGTAAGTGCCTTTACTAGGTGTGATCGTACCTTGATCCATTCATTGCCCACCGCACAGTCATCATCATAACCCTTTTCCCCCTTCTGTCCGTTCCAGTTAGCTGACCAGTAGCCACACGCGCCATGGGCAACAAGAGCAGTCGCCAGAAGAAGAAGGACAAGGAGAAGGAGAACGGAGGCGAGGTGGACAAGATGGAGGCAGTAGAGCAGGGCCAGAGCAGCGCGGCGCCCGAGGGAGACGGCGATGCCTCGGCCTGCAGTGACAACGCGGCCAAGGACGGGGGAGGCGACACTAAGGTGAGATGGGGGAGGCGACACTAGGGTGAGATGGGGGAGGCGACACTAGGGTGAGATGGGGGAGGCGACACTAGGGTGAGATGGGGGAGGCGACACTAGGGTGAGATGGGGGAGGCGACACTAGGGTAGGGTGGGTGGGGGAGGCGACACTAGGGTGAGATGGGGGAGGCGACACTAGGGTGAGATGGGGGAGGCGACACTAAGGTGAGATGGGGGAGGCGACACTAAGGTGAGATGGGGGAGGCGACACTAAGGTGAGATGGGGGAGGCGACACTAGGGTGAGATGGGGAGGCGACACTAGGGTGAGATGGGGGAGGCGACACTAGGGTGAGATGGGGAGGCGACACTAGGGTGGGGTGGGGGAGGCGACACTAGGGTGAGATGTGGGAGGCGACACTAGGGTGAGGTGGGGAGGCGACACTAGGGTGAGATGGGGAGGCGACACTAGGGTGAGATGGGGGAGGCGACACTAGGGTGAGATGGGGGAGGCGACACTAGGGTGATATGGGGGAGGCGACACTAGGGTGGGGTGGGGTGGGGGTGGCGACACTAGGGTGGGGTGAAGTGGGGGAGGCGACACTAGGGTGAGATGGGGGAGGCGACACTAGGGTGAGATGGGGGAGGCGACACTAGGGTGAGATGGGGGAGGCGACACTAGGGTGGGGTGGGGTGGGGGAGGCGACACTAGGGTGGGGTGGGGGGGGAGGCGACACTAGGGTAGGGTGGGGTGGGGGAGGCGACACTAGGGTGAGATGGGGGAGGCGACACTAGGGTGAGGTGGGGGAGGCGACACTAGGGTGAGATTGAGGAGGCGACACTAGGGTGAGATGGGGGAGGCGACACTAGGGTGAGGTGGGGGAGGCGACACTAGGGTGAGGTGGGGGAGGCGACACTAGGGTGAGGTGGGGGAGGCGACACTAGGGTGAGATGGGGGAGGCGACACTAGGGTGAGATGGGGGAGGCGACACTAGGGTGAGATGGGGGAGGCGACACTAGGGTGAGATGGGGGAGGCGACACTAGGGTGAGATGGGGGAGGCGACACTAGGGTGAGATGGGGGAGGCGACACTAGGGTGAGATGGGGGAGGCGACACTAGGGTGAGATGGGGGAGGCGACACTAGGGTGAGATGGGGGAGGCGACACTAGGGTGAGATGGGGGGAGGCGACACTAGGGTGAGATGGGGGAGGAGACACTAGGGTGAGATGTGGGAGGCGACACTAGGGTGAGATGGGGAGGCGACACTAGGGTGAGATGGGGGAGGCGACACTAAGGTGAGATGGGGGAGGCGACACTAGAGTGGGGTGATATGGGCGAGGCGACACTAGGGTGGGGTGGGGTGGGGGTGGCGACACTAGGGTGGGGTGAAGTGGGGGAGGCGACACTAGGGTGAGATAGGGGGAGGCGACACTAGGGTGGGGTGGGGGAGGCGACACTAGGGTGAGATGGGGGAAGTGACACTAGGGTGAGATGGGGGAGGCGACACTAGGGTGAGATGGGGGAGGCGACACTAAGGTGAGATGGGGTGGGGGAGGCGACACTAGGGTGAGGTGGGGGAGGCGACACTAGGGTGAGATGGGGTGGGGGAGGCGACACTAGGGTGAGGTGAGGTGAGGGAGGCGACACGAGGGTGGATTGAGGTGGGGGAGGCGACACGAGGGTGGGGTGAGGTAGGGGAGGCGACACGAGGGTGGGGTGAGGTGGGGGAGGCGACACGAGGGTGGGGTGAGGTGGGGGAGGCACAGCGACTGTTGTAGTCAAAACACGGGGGTTTGGTGTAAACACCCAGGGATGAATCAAGCTGACTGGAGACTGGACTTCGGTTAGGAGAAGTAGGGACCATTGTTGTGAGACCGAGACCATTGGCTAGAGATGTCTTTTGGAATCTGGAGACAAGAAAACAGATTGGTGACATAGAGAGTGTGGACTTGGGGGTTGGCAGTCGAGGAGTATAGTCGTGTGGATGACAGTTTTGTAGACTTCAGAAATAAAAAGGTAACATGCCCAAGTCAAAGCAGACTTAGAGGCGGCGAACTACGCTACAGAACAGATATTTCAAAATTATATACTTAGATTGCTAATGTGTACTCAAACGTGTTATGACAATTTTGTTGTATCATATTTCTCACACGCTTGCCAATTTCTGGAACTTCGTTTCTTTCAGGAGACTACTAAAGAAGTCACAGGGAACGGGGAGGCCAAACCTACGGAGAACGGACCCAAGGAAGAAGTGATAGAAGCCAAGGAGGCTCCCAAGACACAGTCCGCGCCTGAGACAAAGACTGAATCCACTGTTGCTGAACACGCAAAGGCTGAAGAACCACCCAAGGAAACGCCCAAGGAAACGCCCAAGGAAACGCCCAAGGCAGAGCCCCCCAAGGCAGAGCCACCCAAGGCAGAGCCCCCCAAGGTAGAGGAAAAGCTCGCAGAGCCACCGAAGACCGAAGCAACGCCGTCGGAACCCACGAAAGTAGAAACCCCTTCAGCGGAAGAAGCCAAAACCGAGGAGGCCCCTAAGACCGAGGAACCCCCCAAGCCTGAAGAACCTGCAGCTGCTCCTGAGGCACCCAAGACCGAGGAACCTGCTCCAGCGCCACCTGCTGAGCAGCCCCCAGCGGAACCAGCCAAGGAGGAGGAGCCGGCCAAGGAGGAACCACCAAAGGAGCAGGAGGCCCCCAAGGAAGAGGTTCCCAAGGAGGAGGCCCCGAAGGAGGAGGCTGCTCCAGTGCAGGAGACCAAGGCCGAGGAGCCTGCTCCCCCTGAACCTGAGCCTACCATCCCCCAGGAGGGCAGCATCGCCCCAGAGGCGCCCCCTGCAGGGGAGGTAACTGCTGCCTCTGGCCCTGAGAGCTCTGCCGAGAGTGGCGCCGCCCAGTCGAGGGCCCAGGACGAGAGTCAGGGAGAGACGGCGGGCCCCTGCCAGGTCAGTGCTACGCCGAGAGGCCCCGCTCCGCTAGTTGTGCACTGTGGGGTTTCAGGATTTGTATTACAAATTCATATGGACTAAGTCCTGGCGTGATGCTGCTTTTCGTTTCTCATTGCGTACGTCTCTCTGCTTTTGTCTGTTTCTCTCGCTTCATCTGGTCCTATTTAGGTACTGTCTGGGTGATTGTACTTTCAATCTCTCTCCCTCTCTCTCTCTCTCTCTCTCTCTCTCTCTCTCTCTGTCTGTCTCTCTCTCTCTGTCTCTTTCTCTCTCTCTCTCTCTCGTTCTCTCTCTCTCTCTCTCTCTCTCTCTCTCGTTTTCTCTGTCGTTCTCTCTCTCTCTCTCTCTCTCTCTCTCTCTCTCTCTCTCTCTCTCTCTCTCTCTTTGTTGTGTGTGTGTGTGGAACTGCTCCTGTCACCCACTGATTAGCACGTCTTATTCAATCGGCTCCACCTTGAACTTTTTTTTTGTCTTCCACCGCCACCTTCTCCACTGGCTCTCTCTAGCTGAAATGTCCTTCAACTGCTGTTTGGTTTTCGCCCTCTTTGGCAACCAATGGTTTTCTCTGCACAGGACGGCCTCGATGTCCAGGGGAAGACGATAGCCACGGAGTTCCGATGGGAGGACGGTGGACAAGATGTGCAGCTCACGGGGTCCTTCGACGACTGGAAAGAGAAGGTGTCCCTTGAGAAGAAGTGAGTACATAATTCCACCTTTTTTTAATTCACTGCTTATGAGTTGTTAAGTTAAAGGTTGTGGTTCTACATAGCGCCTTTTTCGACCTTGTTTTTCTCTCAAAACCGCGTTATGGTGTACCCCATTAGAATACTTGACCGTCCCCCTGTGGGTTGGTGATAAGAATTGACTCACCGCATCTCTCTACGCGTTACGTAAGAGGCGGAAAAATAGTGGAATTTTGACTTGACTTATCACATTCTAACTAGTTCTAGAAGTTTTGTTATGAATGTCCTTACGCAGCCTGTAAAGGCTGATAGGCCGTAAAACTTCATGCATTCATTGGGAAATTTGGAGTAGTTTGAATTCCGAAGTAATCTGTAGGGTATGCATGAATGCGCTATATGCTAATGTCAACTCGGTGTGTGCGTGTGTGTGCATTTGCGCGTGCGTGCGTGTGTGTGTTTGTGTGTGTGTTTGTGTGAGTATGTGTGTGTGTACACAATATGAGTTGTATCCGAGCCATATCAAGGGTAAATTTTTTTTGTTCCCATAGTGCCATAGCTGCTCAAGTCAGCAAAACCTTTATTTTTGTCGCCTTTTGTTTGCATTACGCATTATTGGGAATGGTATATTAAATAAATTTTGCATTTTCAGGGAAGATGTGTTCATTTGTACACTGCAACTGCCCGCTGGCGAATACCTGTGCAAATTCATTGTCGACGATCAGTTCGTCGTAAACAAGAACCTGGTAAGCAACAGAAGTGGTTCGCATGATCAGTTGTGCAAGGGAGGTAATTCAATTTCACTGAGCTACGCTAACTGGAAGAGTTCCTTCCCCTGATTCCGTTAGCTGCTTCGGAAGTAGTCCATCCTGCAGTCGTATTAATTGTACTTCACTTTGCGTGCATTGTCTCCCTTCTTTTAAAAAACTGTAGCATTTCGGAAATAACGCATTGTGCGAGGGAACTTTTGAAATATACAAAACCCGCTATGGAACCTGTACTCGTTAGTCCTGTTGCCTCCAAGTACACCCAGTGTCTATGGTTACGCTCACTCATGTTTCAGCCTGTGCGTGCTGACGACCAGGGCGTGGAGAACAACTTGGTGGTGGTTCAGGCTGTTGGCTGAGGGGTGAGACGGTTACACCCTCACCCCCTTCCCCCTGCAACCCCCCCTATCCCCCTCGCCGTGCTCTTGTTTGTACAGTGTCTTCCTTGCTCCTCATCGTACACCTCCTCCCATCATCGACACTTTCTTTCTTTCCTCGTCGCGCCGTGCTGGGAACTGCCTGCCGCTCCTGAGTGTTGTGGCTTCTATGCAAGACGATACCCGGAGTTCTCCACACCGACCAGCGCTGTGGCTCCCCTGACTTCGGGGAGGAGTTCTCATTGTACATTGTCTTGGGGCGCCTTCACCAGCTCTCTGATAGCGTTGTTACATACACCTGTAGGTTGAGGACTGACGTGGCTGCTGCATGCTCAGCACAAGGTCGAAGTCGTTGGTGTGCGTGAAGTTTGTTTTAGAGGGGCAAGCTTTTTTGTACAGATTTGTAGGTTGTTTCGTTTTTTTCTCGCGTGTTTGTCCACTTATGCAATGTGTACACTACACTTGCTTTCCTCCTCTCTGTACTTAATACTCCGTCAAGTCTATCTCTATCTTGTCCGATGATAAACATATGGCGAAGGGAAATATTGGCTCTTTTTTTTTGCTTCCTGATTTTTACTTTTTTAATGTGAAGATGTTTGAAAGAAAAGTATTTTCTCCCTTTCGACGAAAGACTAACCGTTGAGTTTCCGTGTGTTCATGCTCACTAGACAACCGTGTTCACTGAGCAGGTGCTTATCATTGCAGTGTGCAGCCCTGTCTTTGTTATTTGATTAACTGGACATTAGTTTAGCTTGTCTCAGCTTGCACTGGCTTTGTATTAACTTGATCTCGGTACTGGGACCCGCCGTTTTTCTCGTTTGTGACCACCACTTGTGCAACTCCATCGACGTCGTACTGGGTGCATGGTCGATGGTCGCAATTTTGATGACTCGTGATGATGACGTGCGCACTTCACCACCACCACCACCCCCACCCCACTCTACCCCCCGAGGTAACGGGTGTTCTGGACCAATGTGCATGCTTTTCCTATATCGCCCTGCATCGATGGCCAAAGCACGTTTCACATGAGGCAGGATTGGAAGACGCACACCACTCGAATGCTTATGCACTCTTCTGCTCGTCGAATTTCTTTCAAATGTGTTCTTTTGACAAGATCGTTGCGAGCAAATTGCTAAGTAAATGAACTTAACTGCCAGAGAAAGTTTGTGACTCTGCCTTTTCCGCTCGTTTGATTTGTATTGTGAACAATGAAATTTTTTCTCCAATCGATACTTTTCAATTTGGCATTTTCTTCTGAGGTAGAGATGTATTGTGGTGTGAAGAGGTTATTATGGTTTTAACATAATGTTTACTTTGACATTCATATTTGTTTGATTAGTTATATCTTATATTATTCTTTGTGTTGTTTTTCTCTTTGCAATATTCGACCAGTGTTCATCGGTTTTAGACGACTTCACATGTATACCTTATTTATTACATACCACTAAATCATCGGTTTTGATTATGCATGTGAGTATCATGGCGTCTGAGGACAAACATTTCCTGCTTTACTTATTCTATTAATAGTCGGTATCAAAGTATTTTTCCAACCTGAAAGACTGCTCAATTGTATCAAAGTTCAAACAATTGATGTGTTCGACAGTGGTTCGCGGTGTCTTGCAGATGTTCATGTAGATCCTTGTTAGACATCTCTTCTGGTGACGTTGTTTTGGCGGCGTTGTCATGGATACCAGACTGCGAGCACGGAGCTGACTTGTTCATGCCTGGTGCGGTGTTCGATCATTCATTCACATGTGTGGAGATGGCAGTCTTCTCAACAGTGCCTGAACAATGTTTACTCCCGTAGCACCATCATTCCATTAGCAACGGTGGGATTTTCTTTCTAGCTCCTAAGTCCAGATATTCTGTTTTCTGTGTCTCACTGAATTGTAGAGTGCTCACACGCACCGCAACAAAATTAAGAGATGAGGGACCAATTTTCTGCAAGAATGATGTTGAGGTAAAGGCTCGATGAGATTTTTGGTACCTCTTTAGTGCCCTTTTAGTTAGTATTTAATTTGCAGTTATGTGATAAACATTTAATGAAAGAAAGAAAAAAACAACAAAAAAAACTTAAGCAAACTCCTTAATTTGTTTTGAATGTTTGGTCCTTTTTGAAATTTCATTGGTTGACGTTGTGGTACGTTAAACTATTTTTCCAAAATCGATTGTTGCCTTTCCTTATAAAAATGTTTCCCCCATTGAAGCAAGTCATGATCGCACTATA
>JAWQFJ010002681.1:53699-61199 GCA_034096865.1 Theodoxus fluviatilis | reverse complement strand
TTTCGGGATCAACAGCGTTACATAGCCTACAAAAGATTTCAGGCCGTAACACTTCATTCATTCACTCTCCATTTGTTCATTCACTCTGTGGGTTGGGGGTCGGAATAGACCCACCACGTCTCCCTACGCGATTCGTATGAGGCGAATACATAGGGACATCGTGACTTGATATGAGTTGACTCTTAAGTGTTCTAGTGATTTTCGTGGTTAATGGCCTTACATAGCCTACAAAGGCTGAGAGGCCGTAAACTCCCCTCCCCTCCCCTCCCCTCCCCTCCCTTCCCCTCCAACTATTCAGCACAGTAGAGGACGATGTAATCTGGTGTGAGAAAACGAGCGCTGATGCAAATGTAGAAACATGCAAAATAGTTCCGAAGTGCTAGTATGGAGTCGAACGCATGGGTTTTGATCTTTTAAGCAATCACGACATTTTATCGAAATGGGTTTAATTGCAAGTTATTCTGCCATGGACAACTTTCTCCAGCCTTCTAGCAAGAGACTTGCATCTGAGCATCGAGACATACAATTATTTTCAAACGGAACTTCAGTACAGCCGCACTTTCAGGAACCTATTTGCGCGGCGAGGTGTCCTGTTCTAGAAACGTGATCAGCAGCAGGATGAGACGAGCGACCTTGACTTGCGTAGATTAAATCCGGACGACTGTTTGGGTCATAACACTCTTTTATCTAACTCCTGGCTGAGGTTGAGAAACCGAGTCTGGATAAAGGTTGCTGTCATGATCATCACGATCAGCTCAAGCAGATGCTGGATCCCAGTGCAGGAAACGCACTTTCAACTGAAAGGCCAAATCTTCATTACTGAAAAACATACATTGCAGTCTGCATGCAGCCGACTGCACGCATCCACACCGGCGCAAGTGAAGAAGACCGATATGGCTCCTAAGTACTATGCTGTTCATTTGTAAATCATGAGAGAAGAAAAATGGGAAGAGATAGATGAGAAATCGGTGTCAGCGGTGGGCACAATCTCGTCGAATATGTTCCTCATGTGAATGACAGGGAAAAAAGTCGTACGAACCTACACATACAGGCGTTCGCAGATGCATAAAACTTTGACAAAATATACACGATGGAAGCATAACGTGTGTGTGTGTTGAAATGTCTACTTTTTCAGTTTGATAAAAAAAGAAATCGGTATTTTCCAGGTTATACCAACGCGTTGTAGACTGCATTGTCCCTGTGAATGACGAACTCGATGCAGGTTGAGAAGGTATCGGCAGAAAACATGATCCTGCAACAAGTAAACAAACGAAAACAAGCAACAGCACGCGTATGTAGACTCGTGTCAGCTTTGCCTTTGACCCTGGCTGTCCTTGACCTGGCCTGAGAGCACAGACATGTCTGTGCTTGTCTGGTAGACTGGCCATGTCTTGGTACCGTGACTGAAACACGTGACGCTTCCCACGCCACCTTCAGCACCGTGCCCCGTCTTGACCCACAATGGGAGGCTGTGCTTCGAAAGCTTTGTCCCATTGCAGCAGTTCCTGGGCATCAACGCAAAAAATGTCAGTGGCCGTTGTGGGGGTGAATTAGAACTGCCCCTATACGAAATGTCAGTGGCCGTTGTGGGGATGAATTAGAACTGCCCCTATACGAAATGTCAGTGGCCGTTGTTGGGGTGAATTAGAACTGCCCCTATACGAAATGTCAGTGGCCGTTGTGGGGGTGAATTAGAACTGCCCCTATACGAAATGTCAGTGGCCGTTGTGGGGATGAATTAGAACTGCCCCTATACGAAATGTCAGTGGCCGTTGTGGGGGTGAATTAGAACTGCCCCTATACGAAATGTCAGTGGCCGTTGTGGGGGTGAATTAGAACTGCCCCTATACGAAATGTCAGTGGCCGTTGTGGGGGTGAATTAGAACTGCCCCTATACGAAATGTCAGTGGCCGTTGTGGGCGTGAATTAGAACTGCCCCTATACGAAATGACAGTGGCCGTTGTGGGCGTGAATTAGAACGGGTGAATTAGAACTGCCCCTATACGAAATGACAGTGGCCGTTGTGAGGGTGAATTAGAACTGCCCCTATACGAAATGTCAGTGGCCGTTGTGGGGATGAATTAGAACTGCCCCTATACGAAATGTCAGTGGCCGTTGTGGGGGTGAATTAGAACTGCCCCTATACGAAATGTCAGTGGCCGTTGTGGGGGTGAATTAGAACTGCCCCTATACGAAATGTCAGTGGCCGTTGTGGCGTGATTGAACCCCTATACGAAATGTCAGTGGCCCGTGGGGGAATTAGAACTGCCCCTAACAATGTCAGTGGCCGTTGTGGGGGTGAATTAGAACTGCCCCTATACGAAATGACAGTGGCCGTTGTGGGGGTGAATTAGAACTGCCCCTATACGAAATGTCAGTGGCCGTTGTGGGGGTGAATTAGAACTGCCCCTATACGAAATGTCAGTGGCCGTTGTGGGGATGAATTAGAACTGCCCCTATACGAAATGTCAGTGGCCGTGGGTAATAGAACTGCCCCTACGAAACGTGGCCGTTGTGGGGGTGAATAGAATGCCCCTATCGAAATGTCAGTGGCCGTTGTGGGGGTGAATTAGAACTGCCCCTATACGAAATGACAGTGTCCGTTGTGGCGGAATTAGAATGCCCTACGAAAACAGTGGCCGTTGTGGGGGTGAATTAGAACTGCCCCATAGAATGACAGTGGCCGTTGTGGGGAATTAGAACGCCTATACGAAATGACAGTGGCCGTTGTGGGGGTGAATTAGAACTGCCCCTATACGAAATGACAGTGGCCGTTGTGGGCGTGAATTAGAACTGCCCCTATACGAAATGCCAGTGGCCGTTGTAGACGTGAATTAGAACTGCCCCTATACGAAATGACAGTGGCCGTTGTGGGCGTGAATTAGAACTGCCCCTATACGAAATGTCAGTGGCCGTTGTGGGGGTGAATTAGAACTGCCCCTATACGAAATGTCAGTGGCCGTTGTGGGGGTGAATTCGAACTGCCCCTATACGAAATGTCAGTGGCCGTTGTGGGGGTGAATTAGAACTGCCCCTATACGAAATGTCAGTGACCGTTGTGGGGGTGAATTAGAACTGCCCCTATACGAAATGTCAGTGGCCGTTGTGGGGGTGAATCAGAACTGCCCCTATACGAAATGTCAGTGGCCGTTGTTGGGGTGAATTAGAACTGCCCCTATACGAAATGTCAGTGGCCGTTGTGGGGGTGAATTAGAACTGCCCCTATACGAAATGACAAAATCAGTCAGGCTTCATCCGGGTATTAGATGTTTACTCACTGCAGTGAAAACCTCGTTTCTGATCAGCTTCAGAGTAAGTTCTTAAACTATTAGTGGGTTGACTGCATTGGCTTTGACGCCCATGCTAAGTCTGGGGGTTTTCTTATTCATTTGTATGTAAACAGTATAGACAAAACAAAGTCATTTTGTCTGAGAGGAGGATCTACTGAATATGCATGAATGGAATGAGAGGGAAACGTCCAGTACTCATCCATACCTTTTGTGTGTGTTTAAAATAAGTAATTATTGATGCATTCCTATTAAAGCTATGCTTTTATCATTACGATGTATCATGATGCAACTGCTTTTACAACACCATAAACTTTATGATAGATGATGTCAAGGCAAAATTCAGTATAACACTGCGAGTTTGATGGTCATTGTCAAGAACTGCACATTAAATTTAAATCAAAGCTTTGTACAGAGACAACTGCTCTGCGGCAACGCTGACGCTGTTTTCGAGAAGCCGTCTGAGTGTGATCGTAGGTTTTAGTGTCTTATTATGTATCCCTGCCACCCTCCAATTCACTCTATTCTTCCTTGTCTACACCTCAACCCCCAGGCCCCTCCTGACCGAAGTTCATCACTACCCCCTCCTCTGGTTCCCCCGTTCTCCTCTTTCCCCATCTGACCTCCAGACAAAGCCAACGTGGCAGAGTTTCAAGGACTCAGATCTCGGATGGACGTGGCTGACTACACATTTTGTTTTATCTTATCATCCTAACGTCTTGGCTTTGGCTGTGTAGTTAACAGAAAGAAACCGGGTTTCGGCCTTTTGTAAGATCTGATTCTGCTCGATTTACCACTGTTTCCCCTTTCGAACGAAAAACTGACGAGGCGAATGGACCAAAGCGTGTTATGAAGAACGTCGCTACAGCCAGCATTATGATGAGGAAATAATTAATGTTTTGGACGACATGATGTCTAAATTGATAAATACAGTTACGTATGACATAGTTTTCTGTTTTGACTTACCTACCGAAGTTATCGATCTCCAGAAACAAGACCGGACGAACAATTTATGTGTGCTCGGGAGTGGTGTGTTCCACTTTTGACCTCTGATTATATACCAAATCCAAGTATGTAACCAGGTTGTGGACTTCGTCGGGAAATTGGAATAGATGAGTCAGAAAAAATAGTAAGAAAAGCGTAGAGTGTATGTAAAAAATAACATTGTATATCAGGGAAAGTGCACATAATAGAACTTTCCGTCGAAATATTTATAACAATTTAACACTGTTGTCCTTATTTCTAGAGACTGCTCATTGGAAATGCTAAGATAATAACAAATCTTGTAATATCAATGTTACAAGAATTTTAGCCATATGCAAATGAACTTCTGGAAGAATGTTGTATCATATCTTTTTACCGTAGGCAGCTATTTGTCAAATTGAAACATGTCAAACTAAACGAATATAAAAAGTGATAGCATTTGGATTCTGAAACAAGTGCGAAAATGTATAAATTTGCGGATGCATAATGGTATGAAAGGAGTGTCGTGTAGAAAATGCATAAATCTTTTTTTTTAAATCCACAATCAACTGCTTCTATACGTATGTCTAGAGACGAAGACACAACTTTACCGCTGACAGTGTTTATCAGGTTTCAGTAGATGGTAGGAGCAGATTCCCCTAAGATTGTATTTAACCTGCACCTTCTCTGCATCAGCTTGCAGAAGTCGTGTTGGTTAAGTTGTGTGGGCGTACAACAAAGTTAAAGAAAACAAATAGTAAGTGAAACGCATTCTACAAATTTTCACTTGGACATCGGATCCTGAAAAATGACCCCCCCACCCCACCCCCAATACGAAATGTCTTTATGGATTATATGACAATGTCTTATCGTTTCTTTACATAAACATGCAATCCAATAAGACAGATAGGCAGGCAGGCAGGCAGGCAGGCAGGCAGACAGGCAGGCAGGTAGGCAGGCAGGCAAGCAGGCAGGCGGGCAAACAATCTGACAAACATACACACACCCACACACACACAGAGAGAAAGAGAGACAGAGAGAGAGAAAGAGAGAGATGGAGAGAAAGAGAAAGAGAGAGAGAGAGAGAGAGAGAGAGAGAGGGGGGGGGAGACAGACAGACAGAGAGACAGACGTATAAACACAAGGACACAAAGACACAAAGACGGACTCAGACACACAGAAAGACAAACTAACGAAAGTACGAAGGTGTGAATAAACAAACGAGCAAACAAAACACATGAAAGAACAACACAAACAATATCTTATTGGACGATTCAGACATCTTCGACAATGACGATAGTGGCGGCAGCAGCAGCAGTAACAACAACAATCACAACAACAACAGGAGCAGCAACTGCAAATGCAACAACCACTACAGCACACAGAGCAGTCGGTGTGAGCACCACAGGAAAATTATTTAAAAAAAGAACAGAAACCCGACAAACCCAGCGTGCTGTTTGCTACCCTTCCCCCCCATCCAGAGGTTATGGGTTAACTGGAGTTGTGGCGATAAGGCTGAGTAGAGCCGGGTGGCGGACTATAAATAATAATAATAATAATAATGATAATAATAATAATAATAATAATAATAAAGTTTATTTATACAGCGCATTTTCATTTACATGCTCAAAGCGCTTTACAGGCATGAAAGTCGTGAAACATAAATAATGCCAGACACAAGTAAAGCAAAGCAGGCACAGTACACATACAATGCATAAGCACACAAGCAGGCCAAGCCCAAAGCAACACACCACAGCAACAACTTGACACAGGCGAAACCAATAAACCAATAAGACACGGCACACGTACATGGCTTCAACACACAAGCCAAACAATAACAGGACCAACCATGGGCCCCCATATAAAGCATGGAACGGATGAAAGCCCATCGCATATGGCACAAATACACAGAAAGAGAACACACCATACAAGAGGATGCAACTAAAAGAATGAAGTCATACACACAAGGCACGATACACACGAGCAACCAGCAACGAACATGGCAAAAGCATATAGGCAAACAATACCCGATGCAGGACAAACAATATAACGACATACGAAAGGAGCGTGGAAGACATGAATTATATCAACAGCATATATGATCGCACACAGTCAGTATTCTCAACGGAAACAATATCAACAGGATTAGCCATATAACTATACACATAAAGCAGAGTACATAAATATGATCCGCAGAATGCACGACATCAGCACACAAACAAACAATAATTAATGCAAGTCCATACGAACAGAATCGAATAACATGCAAGACGGTACATAAAGCATGTATGTACTCCCAAAACTAGCACATGAGTTGCAGTAAGCGTACAGGCATGGAATAGTCACCGAAGCCCAGTCCAAAGGAAGGGGGGGGGGGGGGGGGGGAGGAGTATTATGTATACTCACGCACATAAGAAACGCGAAAAAGTTAGTCCGCCTTCGCCATATCCTAACACGTCCGTATGCTTCATCAATGCAGAATCTGCACTCATCTGTGAACACCACACGTCCCCACAGTTGCCTGCGCCAGTTGATTCTAGCCTGAGCCCACTGGAGACGAGCCTGGCGATGACGATGAGTCAGCACTGGTCCTGGAGCTGGACGACGGTTTAGTAGCCCGTTCTCCTTGAGGCGACGGCGCACTGTCCTGGCGCTGACTCGACGTTGGGCATTGCCTGGCAAGTGTGCTGATGTGGTAGTCGCCTTCAGGAACTTTTTTTGCCGATGGCTTCTTAAAATGTAGCGGTCTTGCCGAGGGATCGTAGCTCGAGGCCTGCCTGACCGTGGTCCATCAGCAACCGCGCCAGTCGCATGGAAACGGTGCTCTAGACGGTAGATAGTCGAGAGGTGAACATTGAATAGGTTTGCGACTCTTCTGTGAGGAACACCAGCCTCCAAATGGCCAAGCGCTCGGTTGCGTTCTTCTGCGCTAAGTCTTGGCATCGCTGCTGAGGACTGATTAAAAGGAAAGAGAAAATTTTCAGGCCTGCTTTTTATTGAGGTACAACCCCTGAACACTGCTACAGCAAGCAAATTTTGCTGCACAACTTGCAAGTGCCTCCCATGAGGCGATCACCATGCCTCATTTGACCGTCCTTTGCCACTGTAAACAGAACGCTGTGCACGAAATGTGCACGTTGTGCGGTAGTTAAGAGTGCAAATGAATAGACACTGTGCGCAAAAATATCAAGATTGTATTTAAAATATTAAAAATACACACCAACTTTTTCGCGTTTCTTATGTCCGTGAG
>JAWQFJ010002681.1:42500-53689 GCA_034096865.1 Theodoxus fluviatilis | reverse complement strand
TCATCGTGGGTGGGGTACGGGTGCACTCTCTGAACACTTGCTGCCAAAGGTATACAAACACTTCAATAAAGGCCCTCCTGTCTCGGGTGTTACGTCCGATCCGACTCAACCGGATTGACTCGCCGTCAACAACCCGACTTGCGGGTAGGCTTTTCTTTGCTTCTGTAACAGACTTGGCCGTTAGCGCTCAGTTCATTCATTTTTTTGCTCTTTTACAACTCCGCCTTCTGCACAAAAAAATTCCATTTCCCATTTTTAAGATCTGTTGACACAATAACAATCGTATCCTTTGAACTAGTGCTTGCTTTGGGGGTGTGGGAAAAAAAAAAAAAAACAAAAAAAAAAAGTGGCGACAAGAGAATTTTTTTTCTCCGTCACGGTGCCTCTCCCTTCCCCGTGCCAACAAAAAAATAACGGATGTAATATTGATGGGAATTGGGGCGATTTTTTCTTTCCCCCTCCCCAAGCACTACAGATCCCAAATTCATGCCCAAAAGGAAAAAACAAAAATTTCATTTTTCCCCCCAACAACATCTCTATCCCCCAAACGGCAGTTAACAAAAAAATAGTAGTTCCCCGCACAAATCAGAGGGGTGCTTTCTGTTTTCTATGTTATATAAACAGAAAAAAAAAAGTCACCCCTCTCCTAATAAAAGCACTTAGCTGTGGAACCAAAATAGCCCTACACGCTTAAATAAACAAACTATCCCATTCCGCCCCTCAACTGGTCTTATAATAGGCCCTCTCCCTGTACTCATGCTAGCATTTACGTAACAAAAACATTTTATTTCTTTTGGGAACAAAACACCCTAGGTTTGTTCTTTTGTTTTTGCCGTTTTTTTTTTTTGTTTTGTTTCTATCATGCTTTTCAATTTATATGTGTGGTGTTCTATAAGCTAAAAATCAACAACTTATACTCAAATAGTTAACGAGCATCACTACTACGAACAGTGTCATAAAACCGCATGTGTCCTACGAACAAAGCTATTATAGCATAGAGCGCTAATCTTGGATCGCCTGCGCGTTTTGGGCGTGATTTCAAACTTTCACTCTGTGTCTTTACTATAAACCAAAATTAGCTGCCTATCGGACAGCTTGTGGGGTAGAAGTGATGTGACCTCTCCTTCAATTTCATGTAGTTAAAACACAAATTAATATTCCCGCGCGCCCCTGCGTCACTAGCATCCCTATACATTGCATACCTCGAACAAATTCTTTTCACCTTGGGTGAACGGGTGCTTCATCTAACGACAGTGTCGTTGTAAATACTTTGAGTTTCGCTAAAGCGGCAAATCATGTATTAACAAACATTAATACAAATCCACATGCGAAACCATACAAATTATGCCCTACCTTTAACCAAAAGAAAAGTACACTACAAAAAAAAAATGCCAATGCACCGAAATAGCACTTACTCATAAAGATCAACTTTTTTTTGCTTCATACTGCCCCTTGTTTCATGCCCCACTCACATGTCACCATGTAAACGACGAATCACTACTCCCCTTCCACCCTCCCTTCCTACCTCCACGGGCATCATGCTGTTCATTCGCCTAATACCCAAATAACGTTAAACGTCATCATTATAGACAATTTCCAGTCGCATTCAGTCTTCCCAGATATCCACAGCCAAACCTCAATTCCCTTGTCTTTCTACTTCTCTCGGCTGCTCCTTCCACTCCTCCACCGCATTGCCAACGTCAGGGGTTTATTTACTCGTTCGGGTCTTTTGCGCAACAAGCTGTACAATGCCCCTCCCTGATGCATCCACCCCTAGTCCGCCACCAAGAACAATAGCAGATCGCGCAAATACGCAAATTAGGTAGAGCAGAAAGAGTACAAAAAAGTAAGCTTGCCCGTGGATTTAAAACAACTTATAGCGTTTTCGAATCATCCTTATTCTCTCTCATTGGTATCTGCATCTGATAAGTACCAGGTTTGCGTGGAATCCCAGTATTCCTTAGTAAATAAAACATTTAGGGCCGCGTCCTGGTCTTAAGACTTGGCGTACTAAGGAACTTCCCGCATGCATAATGAAGCGCAAATGTTTAGATGTGAATGCAGTGTGCCTAAAAGCGTAAGTAGTTCTCGGGGGGGCATTGGGGGTGGCCTGCGGCGATAATCCGCTCTGCCGAGTATGTCAAGTCATGATAATATCTTGGTTTCTGATTTTTTGTCCACCCCGCCCTCACACAGCGATACTGATATTGTGTATGTACATTCATTGATTTAAAAAAAACATATTTGCTCAGTTATTGTGCTGCGGTCCCAACACATAGTACACAACGCTATGCTAAAAATCATGCGTATGGGAGGCAACTTTTTTTTTGGGGGGGAGCATAAGTCACCGGCCCACCCCCCCCCTTTTTACTCGTTTCTACGGGCCCACCATTCCCACGCCCCCGTTTTTTTTGGTTTGGACAAAAAAATCAAATTAAAAAAATTTTTGGTTTTTTTTACTTACTATTTTGTTTTTTGTTTTTCGCAGATACATTTCGGTGTTTTTCCAATCTTTACTTTGTGGAAACAACTAATAATACACAATTATTGTGCGGGGGCAGGTTGCTTGCCACAAAAAAACAAACAATCCGCAACGAACCAATCCATACACCACAAGGGAGCGAGCTTGCTGGCGTACACCGGAATAAGAGACCCAAACTGGAAGCATGTGGCTATGGGATTCTTTCCCCCCCCCCCGTTGGTGTGGAAGTGACAGTATGGCACCACGTTGATCTTTCGATAGCCTTTTTGCGGTGAGAATATGTACCCCCTCCTTTACCCATGCAAATGGACTAGGGATCGATGTGCGCCGGTATTCGCATCTTCTGTGCTATACTGAAAAGCCTACACACCGATTTAACACCCAGTCTTCCCCCCTCCAAACAGATCACATTGCCTCGGCCTCCTCAGGCGTGCGCTTTCTCTTCCGGTTGTTTCAGTTCTTATTGTTACGTTTGTGGCAAAGGTGATAACGACACAAGAAAAAAACAAGACACCAAGTAGAAAAAAAAATTTCTGAAATCCCCCGCATTTTTCTAACATATGTTGTATATTGTCTAGTCTTTCTGAAGTTACCAATGCTTTGAGGAAGCAAGCTTAATTTCCTTCCCCACTGGAATATATTACCTTTTCCGAAATAAAGCTAAAAACGTTGACGATCGCAAATTGTATCTCTATTTCCCCATAATTTAAGAGTTTAACACAAGAATGCAACACTGCGTTCCTTGGCTGCACTTTACCAACCATACCCGTGACCAACCTTAAAAGTGTCAAAAACCTCCTTTACTCTCCACTCATTCTAATTCTCCGATTCGTGTCTTATGCCTCACACTTCTCTCAAATTTTTTTCTGGCCAAGTTTTTTAGCTCTCAGCCTCTTGCTACAAAGGCAGTCGTGTGTGACATTAAAAAAGAGTATCTTTTACTGTGTGTGGGGGCGGGTTGTAAACGACGTTGGTAAGCTATAAATGGTGTGCAGCACCCGTGTGGTCAAGCTAAGGAGAACGATAAATACTTGTGGTCCTCGGTTTTATATAGGTTGACAAAAAAGGAGCAAGGTGACACGAAATAGAATAGTTCCAGCTTGCGCCTCCCCCTGGTAGGCGTGGCGTCCCACTCCCCCCCCGCCCCGCGCCCACAAACTGAAAAGTCCATCCCCTAATAAAACCATTTTGGAAGAGAATGCCGCTGTAGTGATAAACCTAAATATTTGTAGTTGGTCTGTTCAATAGGTGGCTATCCGCCTCGGCCGCCTCGCTTTTTTGGCTGCCGTATGTGTACTCCGACACCTTCTTCTTGTCATTGTCGTGCTGTAAAAATAACGAGACAACGATGTCGCCATAAACGCTAGAAGAGCACGTCCTACCTAAACGCCTTGTAGACAGGCAGATGTCAGCACGCCACTCGCCGTTTCACATATCTGTGGGTTGGGGGGGAAAACCTCCTCGAAGGAGCGTGAATTGAGAAATAAAATTTATTAAAGACTAATAGCGACGGTTTTTTTTTACATGTGGCTGATAGGATTGCACCCCCTTTACATTTTGTGATTTTATCTTTTTGCTGTTGTTACAATAGCACAAAGACTAATGGATATAGATGCGTCGATATAAAGAACAAAATGCTATAAAAACAGGTGAAATACGTTTTTCTCTTTCCACCTTTCTTAGTTGGTGTTGTGTGCTGTGTGGTAAATTAAACTCTGTCGCCCCACTCCCCCCACCGAAGGCACTTCCCATCCCCCCCCCCCCCTCTGATTTGAGTATTGGATTTCTATTCATGTGTTTCCCATCAGTGCATACATAGCAGAGTGATTAGACAAGATTTTTTTTCTTATTTTTTCTTTTAGTGTCGGCACAATGTTAGTGAGAACAAGCAACAAAAGTGATCTGTTAACACAGAATGTAACAACACACACTTTCCAAATACTCGGTAGATTGATCTCACCCCCCCCCTAAAGATTGATGATGCAAATTCGTGAATGTCTTCTTACGTAACATCCTTGGATTTTAGTAGTGAGAGTACGAGTATACATTGTTCATAAGTGTATCTTGTTTCATATTTTCACCCCATCTGAAGGTGGAGAGTGGAGATTAAATTTTTGTTGTAGAACAGTGTACACTACTAGTTTTCTGGTAATATTTATATTATTGATTTGGCTATGATGAAGCATGTTGGCGTTAGTAAATACCATGTTTTTTTGGCAGTTAGTGAGAGTGAACAGTAACTGATCCTCACCCCCCCCTCAGTCAAGAATCCTCCGCCTTGGATAAACCATAGTTGTGTTGTGAATACAACATATAACTGACTAAAGAACGTTGTGATCATCCACCCATATACTACGTTCATATTAAAAGTCTTATTTTTTGGTTTTTTTTGGACCCCCCCCCCCAATAGATGCCCCCCATACCTATTGCCCACCCTTAAGGTTTTTGTGATAAAATTTGCCCCCCGTCCATCTCCAGAGCTGGATTTTGGTTACGCGTCCCCCCCGAGTCGGGAATTGGTACAGTCCCGGGGAGGGTTTAAAAAAAATAAAAACAAAAAAAAAAAAACATGGTGAAAATTTTGTTAAAATAAAACCCGCACCAGAAATCTTGTTTAAATTTAATATCCTATTGTCCCCATGCAATGTTCATTGTTGTTACAGATCTATTTAGCAGGATCGAAACATGCAAACTATTTCTTCTACATTTTTTTACAGAGGATGGTTATAGCCTCTATATAAAGTTGTCGCAAATTTTATTCACCAAATTCTGTGTATATTTACATCCTAAATAAATTAATATGTCCTATAAAAGAAAAACATTGGTCCCCCCCATCCTCCGTTCACGTAGATTGGTTTTTTGTCACTCATATAAGAGACGTAATATGTTCCACGTGTCCCGTCAAATCGTACGTCCCATTTCAGGCTCCGACATCGATGTGTACGTGTCGCAATCCGGCAAGCACACATTCTGGTAATTAATAAGCTTTTTGCGTGCATCGTCAATTCGAACAAGCCCTCGCTTCACGAGTAAAGAGAAACAACAATCTATACACCGGCTACTCTATCACCCAGTCACACTAAGACTCATATGAGTGTTGTTTGTTGTGGGTTATAGGAGTTAAAGGATGGACCCACATGTGGTGTGTGGTTAGGAGTTCAAATTCGTCTTGTGAATATGAATCTCATAATTGTGTGTCATAAAATACAGATCTTTGTTAACAGAGGTTCCGCACTGGCATTGCAGGGTGCCGTTTTGATGGAGTATCATGATAACTGTGAACGCAGTTTAGTCTGGGGAGTCCACATTCCCTTGGTATTGTTTAAACAAGTTCACTTCACTTGTTAATTCAGCGGAGTGGGCAATGCATGTTTCTGGGATTTTGTAATTCCCTTTTGGCCCTTTTTTTTTCCACCCGGACATATTCCCCTGAAAATTTTGTGGTAATTAAGTACAGCCATCTAAGTCTTAGTGACTGGAGACCCAACACGCATACAACAACAATACGTAGCTGAAGGCGGACTTAGAGAAAAAAAGAATTTAATAAAGGAATATGGATCCCTCGATGCAAGTTGCCACTATAATTGCTGTAGCCACACAAATGGGTTTGTGTTCGGAGAATCCCGCCCGGCAAGAGAGACTCCACCGTTCCCCCTAATTAACCGACCCTAGTCTTTTGACCGCTCTACTGAATGTTGACTCACCAGGTGGTTCACTGTTGTTTGTTAGTCTTTTCTCAAAACCAAAAAAAGGTTCAAACAAATCAACGTACTTCTCGTGTTGGTTATGTAGGAGGTTATTTAAACGAGAGAATTATTCGACGGTATTTTTTTTTCTATAAAGTTGCACGTGTTTTTGTTTTGTTATTTGTTTTTTATGTCCCATAACCCCGTAGTTTTTTTTTTCGGTATAATTAAAAATCATGCTGATTTTACACTATCGCTCTTGCGGTTTTTTTTTGCTTTTTTTGCCAACCTTTTTTCCGCACTTTTTCGTCCCAAAGGGAAAAAGAACAAATTCTTTCATAATGCTGTAACATATTAAAAAACATCAACACCCAGAACAAAGGTTCCCCCCGCCCCCCACCCCCCCCCTCCCCCCCCCCCGCCCCCCCCGCCACAGCCGAAGGTATCCCACCCCCCCCTCCTGCCTACGCTCCTTGCCCCTTGCCTCCCCTCTTACCGCCCCCTCGGCTCTCCACCCATCCCCTACTAGAATCCCCCTATTTTGGAAATAAAGCTAGCCTACGAACAGTGAGTGTTTAGTCTAACCAAAAGGTGTGTATAACCGAAACACATTGCACAACCCAATTTGATGCATGCAACCTACTGCTTTGTCTGACCATCAGGGGCATGCACCCGCAGTCACAATTTTGATTATGGTGTGCAAGAAACAAAGACCGCGTCCCCCCCCCGTGATATAGTGTGTACGTATACACAAAACAAATCAGAATCCCTTGAAGAGAACTTTAAACCTGTGGGGGACAAAAAATCCACAAAATTCTGGGCAAAAAGTTTCTGATAAATGGCAAAATCTGCACCCCTATCCTTTACTTAGTCTCCGTACTGTTAAAAAAAACAAAAATCCAACGAATTCGCAATCAGTCCCCGCACATACTACCCATAATTTACACCTAGATATTGTGTTATGCCACTAACTTTACATCCCACGCTTTACGGAATAGGATTGCGAATACCCCCCAACGTATTTGGCCTGTTGCCAACAATGTCGGTTACATCTGCAAAAAAATCCTAGGTCGCCCTAACAACTGTGTAACTAAATTGAAGTAAGCAATCAACAACATAAGATTATTTAATTTTTACCTAGATAATATGTGTGTGGGGGGGGGGGTAAGCTAAAAGCGATCAAAACAAAAAAAATAAGTTGATTTGTTTTGTTACGGATCAATGTACCAAACAAAGGAAAAATAAAGTGGTTTCCCCCCCCCCCGTGTGGTCTGGGTTGGGGAGCTAATGTTACGTTACGTTTGTCTGCCTGTGGTGCCCCTATACACAAAAAAAAAGAAAAAGAAAAAAGTCGAATTTCCCCCCCATTCAGTTCTCTACGTAACGCCTTATAGATCGTCATAAATTCCACGCACCGGTATTCCAAACCCATATTTCACATTCAAAACAAATGGTGTGTATGCGCACTAACACATCCACCTGAATGGACGTACCTTTGCATGTATGTAAAAACGAATAGATCAATCTATCAGAATGTGTATCCACCCTAACATCCACCTGAATGGACATACCTTTACTTGTCTGTAACAACGAATGCATCACAATATATTAATTTACCAGAATGTGTGTATGCACACTAACACATCCACCTGAATGAACGTACCTTTGCATGTCTGTACCTCTAATAGTCTGTAACAACGAATGCATCACAATAGATCAATCTACCAGAATGTGTGTGTGTTACATGTGTTAAATGTGTGTTACACATCCACCTGAATGGACGTACCTCTGCATGTCTGTAAAAATGAATAGATCAATCTATCAGAATGTGTGTATGCACACTAACACATCCACCTGAATGAACGTACCTTTGCATGTCTATACCTCTAATAGTCTGTAACAACGAATGTATCACAATAAATCAATCTATCAGAATGTGTGTATGCACACTTACACAGCCCTCTGAATGGACGCATCTCTGATTGTCCTCTACAGGGGGCACGGTGTTCTACCAGGGCGACATCGTGCTCGACAGCGCCTACGAGAAGTTCATCTACGGCGCCAGCAGGCGGCGGCGTGCCACCATGCGCCTCAAGGACCACCTCTGGAAGGATGGCGTGGTCCCCTACGAGTACAGCCCTGACATCAGTGAGTGCCCTTTGACCTTTCCGAGGCCACGCCCATTTGACATGGTCTGACCAATCACCACTCGACCCCGCCCACAAGTCATCTCAAGATGACTGTTTTGTAGAGATGAAGCTTCGGGCAATGACATGACACGATCTGTAGAGAAAGTAAGTAAAGGAGAAGGGCAGTTGTTTAAAGTTCGTCAAGGAGTGCCTGGAAAATATAGTGAGTTTGATGACTAGCAAGGAATATTTCCAGTGAAAATGCTGTTCTTCAATTATTATTCAAAAGCTGCTTCTGCATTTCAAGTCACTGTTTGCTGGTCGTCACACACGTAACATGAAACTGAAACCGGAGACCGCGCTGAACAGATGGACGGAAATTTTTTAATCTGGAGCTGTTGACAGGATGGTAGGGACATGCTTAGTCCATTGGCGTGTAGATATTTCTCACCTCAGCATCCACACTTTCTGTTCCCTGCCTCTTTTTTGTGTCTCTATCCTTAGGCGTGTCGGTGTGGATGTCTGTATGTGTGCAAGCATGCGTGCTTGTATAAGTGTTTGTGTGTGTGTGTGCGTGTGTGTGCGTGCATGCATTTGCTTGCATGTGTACGCGCACGCGCATGTGTGAGACAATGTCGCTGTGACTACAACATCAGTCTCATTTTCTGACTGTCTCGGCAGGTCGCGCGGCCAAGAAGATCATACGCAAGGCCCTGCTTCACATCAAACAGCGCTCATGCATCAAGTTCCGCCGGAAGCGGACCAAGGATAAGGACTACATCCGGTACATCAGCGACCCTGGGTAGGTGGCGCTGGCGGCGCTACTTGAACTCTTCCTCATAAATTGCTGTGACGTCATCTTGACTGGTTGACGTCAACATTTGGCGAAGTGACGTAATACATGAGGCAATGCTGGAAGTGGAAGATGAGGAAGAAGAGGCTGTGATGGAAGATGAGGCACTGATGTTAAATGAGACGTTTAATGTAGGATGAGGCAATAACAGCATGATGCCGTGGAGTAAGATAAGGTAGTGACGTCGTATGGGACAGTGACGTAAAAAGGGGCAGTGAAGCAAAATGTGATCATGAGTAAGATGAGGCACTGAGGTAAGGTGAGTCAATGATGTTCGATGGAGTAATGTAACATGATGCAGCAACTCAAGATACGACAATGTCGTTAGATGAAACAGTGAGGCAAAATGAGGTAGCAAGAGGAGGCAGTGACGTACGGTGCTTTAACGTAACACGAGACAGGAGGGCCTATTAAAGCTGTGAGGCAGCAAGGTGAGAGTGACGTAACACGAGGCAGGAAGGCCTATTAAAGCTGTGAGGCAGCAAGGTGAGAGTGACGTAACATGAGACAGGAGAGCCTATTGAAGCTGTGAGGCAGCAAGGTGAGAGTGACGTAACACGAGACAGGAAGGCCTATTGAAGTTGTGAGGCAGCAAGGCGAGAGTGACGTAACATGAGACAGGAGAGCCTATTGAAGCTGTGAGGCAGCAAGGCGAGGTGAAAGAATGACGTAACACGAGGCAAGAAGGCCTACCGAAGCTGTGAGGCAGCAAGGTGAGAGTGACGTAACTGTGAGGCAGCAAGGCGAGGTGAAAGAATGACGTAACACGAGGCAAGAAGGCCTACCGAAGCTGTGAGGCAGCAAGGTGAGAGTGACGTAACACGAGACAGGAGGGCCTATTGAAGTTGTGAGGCAGCAAGGTGAGAGTGACGTAACACGAGACAGGAAGGCCTACCGAAGCTGGGAGGCAGCAAGGCGAGGTGAAAGAATGACGTAACACGAGGCAAGAAGGCCTACCGAAGTTGTGAGGCGGCAAGGTGAGAGTGACGTAACACGAGACAGGAGGGCCTATTGAAGCTGTGAGGCGGCAAGGTGAGAGTGACGTAACACGAGACAGGAGGGCCTATTGAAGCTGTGAGGCGGCAAGGTGAGAGTGACGTAACACGAGGCAGGAAGGCCTATTGAAGCTGTGAGGCAGCAAGGCGAGGTGAGAGAGTGACGTAACACGAGACAGGAAGGCCTATTGAAGCTGTGAGGCAGCAAGGTGAGAGTGACGTAACACGAGACAGGAAGGCCTACCGAAGCTGTGAGGCAGCAATGTGAGAGTGACGTAACACGAGACAGGAAGGCCTACCGAAGCTGTGAGGCAGCAAGGTGAGAGTGACGTAACACGAGACAGGAAGGCCTATTGAAGCTGTGAGGCAGCAAGGTGAGAGTGACGTAACACGAGACAGGAAGGCCTACCGAAGCTGTGAGGCGGCAAGGCGAGGTGAGAGTGACGTAACACGAGACAGGAGAGCCTATTGAAGCTGTGAGGCAGCAAGGCGAGGTGAGAGTGACGTAACACGAGGCAGCAAGGCGAGGTGAGAGAGTGACGTTCGATGAAGTAATGACGTGACACGTAGAAATGATTGAAAACCAATCTGTGAGACAAGGCAGCAAGACAGGGCAGCAAGACAGGGCAGCAAGACAGGGCAGCAAGACAGGGCAGCAAGACAGGGCAGCAAGACAGGGCAGCAAGACAGGGCAGCAAGACAAGGCAGCAAGACAGGACAGCAAGACAGGCCAGCAAGACAGGGCAGCAAGACAGGGCAGCAAGACAGGGCAGCAAGACAGGGCAGCAAGACAGGGCAGCAAGACAGGCCAGCAAGACAGGGCAGCAAGACAGGGCAGCAAGACAGGGCAGCAAGACAGGGCAGCAAGACAGGGCAGCAAGACAAGGCAGCAAGACAGGACAGCAAGACAGGCCAGCAAGACAGGGCAGCAAGACGGGGCAGCAAGACAGGGCAGCAAGACAGGGCAGCAAGACAGGGCAGCAAGACAGGGCAGCAAGACAGGCCAGCAAGACAGAGCAGCAAGACAGAGCAGCAAGACAGGGC
>JAWQFJ010002681.1:27500-32500 GCA_034096865.1 Theodoxus fluviatilis | reverse complement strand
TGAAACCGTTCACCTGCAGGGAGAGCTCCAGGCTCTGCTGCAGCTGTAGCTTGCCTAGTTAACCCCTCGTATCGCTCCGCCCAAAGCCGAATCTGAGACAAGCAATACTCAACTGAGGTACTGAAATCTGCAGTCGTACACTATTCCCTACGTCGACCACTCGAAATATCGGTAGTCCAACATACCCCCTCCCCATCCCCGCACACGTTTTGATCACAGGAGTGTTTTTTCTCCATGGAGGGTAAGTATTGTTTATTTCTCCACACTAGTCCGCTTGCCTATTAAAAAAATTGCTGCCAAGTAACGCCACGCGTGAAGTGCATGACGAGTACACGTGCACCGATTGGCTGGCGATGCGTGCGAGGGGCGGGGCGATGCTGCGAGGGGTTAATTTCCGGACGCCTCTGCCCACCCAACTTGCGGCTCTGCTCCCTTTTGAAACGCCTCGGGCGGGTGTCCCAGAGGCAATCCTACCGCAGCATACGCGATCCTCTCGCGAGACCAGGGGCGCGTTTCCTTTCGAAAGGTTTGAAACAAATATTCAGAGATGAGCGCTGACGGCGAGCGCCGGCATGGACAGGTTCATCCAGGAGGAAAGCGTGGGGCTTTGGAGCGCTCGCCGTGAGGGCTCACCTCTGAACACTTTTTTAGATCTTGTGAAACGAAACACTCCTCTGGTCTGTTGAGAGGATCGCGTATCAAGCGTTAGCATTACTTACTTCTTACTTACGCCTTTGACCCCTCCTGGGTATAGGCCGCAAACAAGGGTTCTCCAGCCATCCCGGTCCTGAGCAATCTTTTCCAACTGTCCTCAAGAGTGGCCTGTTCTCTTGACATCGGCGTCCAGGTATCGGCGCCAACTGTTTCGAGGTCTACCTCTCTTTCTCTTCCCTTGCGGGTTCCATGAAAGGGACTGTCTGGTGGTGTTTGAGACCGGTTAAGCGTTAGCATTGCTTCTGAGAAATTCGCTTCAGTGATGCTTTCGACGGACTCCTCAACGGACTTCCACGAGTGGTTTTTAGAACAATGCGAAGCCCGAGCCACTCGAGCCCCCCTCATCATCAGCTGGAACCACAGACCGCCCGGCCTTCAGGGCTTAGTTCGCCAGCTCAGCCATAGAGGCCTCAAGCAGCCGAAGAGGCTACCATGGACAGCCAAACTACTTCGTGTCATTGAGAAGCGATTTGTTTTCATAATCCACAGGGATCAATATTGCGATATGAACTGCGAGGGTTGGTCTATGTCAACAAGAGAAGGGTGACCAGTGAATTCTGGCGATGCTAAGTTGCAAGGTTAAGCTTTCATAGACTATAGTCCGACATCGGTACCTCACCTCTTTGTTTGGTCTATGTCGTCTGGGACCGTCATCTGTCCAGATATGACTCACTCACCATGTCATTCGATTGAACACAGGGGACTGGACTAGGGATAGTGCTGTATCTACATATGCCTACGTCTCATTTGTCGTCTGTGTTTGTCGTCGTGTACTGATGGATCGGGCGACCCAGTGAGAAACAACATGAGACCTTCTTTTGCGTGCAAGGTTTGTTTCATAGAATGAAGACATTCATCTTTTTACATATCCAGGTCCGTGTGTGAAACTTGGCCGCAAGGACGGGCGAGACTACCGGGGCAAGCTTGACTACACCATCGACGGCTACACGTGTCAGGACTGGACATCCCAGTATCCCCACAAACACCCCCTCAAGCCCGACTCCGACAATGACAAGTACGTCACCCCCCAACGCTCTCCGACCCCTCAGTGTTCTGGCAAGATCTCGTTGTTCTGTTTGGTTGAAATTCTCTTCATTTTGTAAAATAATTGATAATACTCAGTTTGTTACAGCGGTTAAGTCTTAAGAATTCATTCGTCTATTTCTAAATCATCTTTACTTCCATCCAAATATTCATACAAAAACCGAACAGTCCTTCTATCTATCTACTCGTTTGTTTATTCAATAGACCATTCGTTCATTCAGGCATCCATCCATTTATCCATCCCTTCATTCTTTCATTCATCTATTCATCCAACCATTCATCCATCTTCGGTCCGCCCTTTCATTAATTTTTGTTTGGTTGTTCGTTCATTTTATCGTTAGTAATTCACTTATTTGTTCATTTGTACATGTTTTATTAGTTCACGCATTCATTTCTCTCGTCCACCCGCATCCTATCATTCCTCCGAAGACCATTCATTCCCCGCACCTTCTGTGTGTTACAGAGACGGACTGGGCAAACACAACTTCTGCCGGAACCCTTCCTCTCTGAGGCGGAAGCGACCCTGGTGCTACACCACTCGCTCCAAGAGGGAGTGGCAGTACTGTGACGTCACGGCGTGCTCCAAGGAGCGCTCCGGAACGCCCAGCCGTGGGAGCCCCGTCCAGCAACAAGAGGACACCCCGGATGTCGTTTCATCTGCAGACGCAGCTTCCACGACCAGCGGCAAGGACAAGAGCAAGGAGGAGAAAGACACGACGAAGAAAAAGGATCCAAAGAATGAGAAGAAGACGAACAAGCAAAAGAGGAACAAGAAGGACCCCAAGGGGTCCAAGGAAAAGAAGGACCCCAAGAAGCCCAGGAGGGAGAGGAGGCAGAAGGAACAGGGGAGGAAAGGGTCGAGTCCCAGCAGGGGGCAGCCAAGACCTGGCTCCACTCCGAGACCCAGACCCCACGGCAGGAGACGTGGAACCAGGCGACCTCGCCGTTCCAGTGGCTTCAAGACGTCCAGACCTCCCTCCACCTCTCGTCCCAGGATCGCTGAAGCCGTCCCGGCCAGACCATCTGTCAGTGGCTCCCTCAAACTTCGTAGACTGTTCCCGGTTGAAGGTTCCTCGCGTAGACCGCCGTACAGGAGTCGCCTCCCTTCGAGAAAGAGGGGAGGAAATCCTCTCACCAGACGGCAGATGGAAAGAGTAGTGGCTCCCACACAAAGATCTTCAACGTATCTCGGGAGGAGGGGAGTCCCTCTAAAACATTCCAGGCGACACCGTCGACAGGGATCCAGACACAATGCAGTTGGCACTGGATTTTTGTTAGGGTGAGACTTGACTCTTAGCGTTGAATGAGTTTTATTACAAACTGCAGGGGATATGAAGACTTTGTAGATTTACGGCTGAGCTCTTTAGGAAGAGCATAGGCTGTCACAATACTCAATGTTGAAACCGTTTGTTTCATTTTAATTCGTCGGCTGGCGGGTGTTCAATCTGTCTATGGCTAAAGACTATGTTCGTACCTTCAGATGTGTTTTGCACGTGAAAGTGAGACTAGAGTTTGAGGGGAGGGATTGCTTCCCGCCTCCTTCCCAACGTCTTCAAGGTGAAACTGTCGACTTGTGCAGTGAGATAACGTAAGGTGGGTGCTGAATGCAAATACCCATGAACCTGCTTTCATCTCGGTCAAAATAAATAAACTGGCGTACAAAATCAAACCGTAAAGTCACAGGAAACGACGATGACCTTATATTCATGCATACCTTCATTCAAAATAAGCTCAAAGATATATTGTTGAAAAGTTTCAGACTTCTAATTCATTTTTGTAACTATTAGAATGTAATGCACTGTTCCACTTTCAGAACGTTCCATCCTGATGGGGAAGTGTTGATGACTAACAACGATAGACGGTGATGTATCACACAAAATCAAATATTCTACCAATGACACTGAAATCCATGAACAATTTAATGAAAAACCTCCTAAAAGGTTGAACAGAGACGAACCTAAATTCGACGAACCATAATGCTCAAAGACTAGATGAATAACTGGAGTGTTACGGCCTATCAGCCTCTGAAGCTAAGTAAGGCCATTAACCACGCAACCACTGGACTTTGTTTGAGTAGGAGCAAGTCACTGTTTCCCTAGTTATTCGCCATTTATGAATGGCATAGGGAGGTACGGTGGGTCCATTCCTCCCCCTGACCACAGAGGCAGTGCTGGAAGAACGGCGTCGAATTGATGACAACTTTTGCACGAGCAAGCACGTGGGTCAAGGGAGGCCACTCGTGAGACGGCTGTCCGTGCGATGCACTGGTGTGGGGCGTGGTCTCTCTTTCATTGACAATGTCTGGAAGTCATCACATGCAACTGTCAAGAAAAACTCTGATATTTCATATGACATACTTAGTATTCACAGCGGGAGTTATAACCAATATTGATTAACTTTGTCAATTGATGACCGGTGGATGAAAGTGTACTCGATTGATATCAGGTTCGTACTACGCTATGAAACTACAGTGTGATGGACTGACCATAAACAACGGAAGTCTACTCAAATATACCAGGCGATCTCCGTCTTTGATCAGATTTGCATCCGATGCGTTCCATGTGCATTGAAAAAAAAATCCTATTTTGCAAAACGTTTGGAACTGAAGAAAATAAAAGACGCTTTTACCACACAGACTGGGACCTAAGAGACAGTCCGTGCATGGCTTTGCTTTGCGTGTGCAGACACTGGCATCGAATCTGGAGCTAAGGAGTGTGCTATCTACTGAACCTTTAGTGCTCACAAGGGGCGCTGTCAGTCACTAAGTGGGCAGCTACTCGTGACTCCATGGGATGCGCCGATGCTGACTGAACATTGGAATGCTCGTCAAGACTCACCTTGCCCTAGGCGGGTGACGCGGTGGATCCATCAAAGACTGTCGTGTTCTATTTCGTAGCAAGGTGCTGAAATCACAATGTTTCTTATAGTAGAGAAGTAACAGGGGATCCTGAGAAGGAGTGACGAAATCACTGGCAATTAGTCACTACAGAAACATAGCACTTCCCTGGAGGTTGATATCGCAGCAGTGTCTGGTGTTTTGTGTGTGTATCGTTGACCATTCTTGTTCATGCCACAGGTGAGTTAGGACAGTGACTTGCTTGGCCAGGAAAGTTTTCCGAAAACTTCACGACAGAGAGGTTCCTCGTGAATTTGCAATCGAACGAGGCAAATAGTGATTGCAGCTGTGAGTAAAATAATTCAAACCGTCGATTGTATTGAATAAAATGTAACACGAAAACATT
>JAWQFJ010002681.1:7500-12500 GCA_034096865.1 Theodoxus fluviatilis | reverse complement strand
TTTCACAATTGTGGTAAACTCCACTGTGCAAAGATAAGCCCGCATGCAAATGGCTGAATAATGGTGACATAAATCGTAACAAATGTCCGTCTCAAAGGCAAAGATGAATGCTGGAGAAATGTATGAGGTAGAAAAACGTTGGTCGACCTAACCTGACACTTCATCCAACTCGTAAAACTCTATGTTTCAGGAGTACATATGACATAGACTTCGATTTGCATGCAACATTGAGGGAAATGTACGGTTCATCGCAAATGGTCAGTCAAATCTGAACACGGCAATATAGCACACTGCTTCTTACGTTATCACAGCATAACATCATCACAATAATAATATCAATATAAGCACAGGCACACGCGCGCGCGCGCGCACACACACACACACACACGCACGCCCACACACGCACACTCACGCGCGCACAGACAGTTGCGTTCATGTTTCCATATCGTGGACTTGGATAATCTCTCCTACGACAACTAGACCGGAGAACAACAGCTGTTTACTCTCTCTTTGCAGCGCCGACAGGAGGCGGACATGTGAGTCTTCAGTGACGCAATAGTCTCCTATTCTGCATGGAACGCCGCCATGTCATGTACACTGAGACTCGTATCCTAGCAACGCCGCCATGTCATGTACACTGAGACTCGTATCCCAGCAACGCCGCCATGTCATGTACACTGAGACTCGTATCCTAGCAACGCCGCCATGTCATGTACACTGAGACTCGTATCCTAGCAACGCCGCCATGTCATGTACACTGAGACTCGTATCCTAGCAACGCCGCCATGTCATGTACACTGAGACTCGTATCCTAGCAACGCCGCCATGTCATGTACACTGAGACTCGTATCCTAGCAACGCCGCTGAGTGCCCCCGTCTGTCTGATGTATGGACAGGCAACGTGAGACGTTACTGACCCTTTAGACCTTCTTGTTTGCTTGTCTGTCCGTTTGTTCTGGAGAATAAATCTTTGACAGTTCCACCCCACGCCGTAGCAGGACTGTATTTCCGGGCAAGGGATGGGTTTGCTTTAAATGGACGTTTTCTTTCTGTCTTCCTTTGTTTGTCGTGCTGTATGCAATACACCCATCCAGCACATTTCCCTTGTTTGTCGTGCTGTATGCACTACACCCATCCAGCACGTTTCCCTTGTTTGTCGTGCTGTATGCAATTCACCCATCCAGCACGTTTCCCTTGTTTGTCGTGCTGTATGCAATACACCCATCCAGCACGTTTCCCTTGTTTGTCGTGCTGTATGCAATACACCCATCCAGCACGTTTCCCTTGTTTGTCGTGCTGTATGCAATACACCCATCCAGCACGTTTCCCTTGTTTGTCGTGCTGTATACAATACACTCATCAAGCACGTTTCCCTTGTTTGTCGTGCTGTATGCAATACACCCATCCAGCACGTTTCCTTTGTAGTCGTGCTGTATGCAATACACTCATCCAGCACGTTTCCCTTGTTTGTCGTGCTGTATGCACTACACCCATCCAGCACGTTTCCCTTGTTTGTCGTGCTGTATGCAATACACTCATCCAGCACGTTTCCCTTGTCGTGCTGCATGCAATACACCCATCCAGCACGTTTCCCTTGTTTGTCGTGCTGTATGCAATACACCCATCTAGCACGTTTCCCTTGCTTGTCGTGCTGTATGCAATACACCCATCCAGCACGTTTCCCTTGTTTGTCGTGCTGTATGCAATACACCCATCCAGCACGTTTCCCTTGTTTGTCGTGCTGTATGCAATACACTCATCCAGCACGTTTCCCTTGTTGTCGTGCTGCATGCAATACACCCATCCAGCACGTTTCCCTTGTTTGTCGTGCTGTATGCAATACACCCATCTAGCACGTTTCCTTGCTTGTCGTGCTGTATGCAATACACCCATCCAGCACGTTTCCCTTGCTTGTCGTGCTGTATGCAATACACCCATCCAGCACGTTTCCCTTGCTTGTCGTGCTGTATGCAATACACCCATCCAGCACGTTTCCCTTGTTTGTCGTGCTGTATGCAATACACCCATCCAGCACGTTTCCCTTGCTTGTCGTGCTGTATGCAATACACCCATCCAGCACGTTTCCCTTGTTTGTCGTGCTGTATGCAATACACCCATCCAGCACGTTTCCCTTGTTTGTCGTGCTGCATGCAATACACCCATCCATCACGTTTCCTTTGCTTGTCGTGCTGTATGCAATACACCCATCCAGCACGTTTCCCTTGTTTGTCGTGCTGTATGCAATACACCCATCCAGCACGTTTCCCTTGTTTGTCGTGCTGTATGCAATACACCCATCCAGCACGTTTCCCGTGTTTGTCGTGCTGTATGCAATACACCCATCCAGCACGTTTCCCTTGTTTGTCGTGCTGTATGCACTACACCCATCCAGCACGTTTCCTTTGCTTGTCGTGCTGTATGCAATACACTCATCCAGCACGTTTCCCTTGTCGTGCTGCATGCAATACACCCATCCAGCACGTTTCCCTTGCTTGTCGTGCTGTATGCAATACACCCATCCAGCACGTTTCCTTTGCTTGTCGTGCTGTATGCAATACACCCATCCAGCACGTTTCCCTTGTTTGTCGTGCTGTATGCAATACACCCATCCAGCACGTTTCCTTTGCTTGTCGTGCTGTATGCAATACACCCATCCAGCACGTTTCCTTTGCTTGTCGTGCTGTATGCAATACACCCATCCAGCACGTTTCCCTTGTTTGTCGTGCTGTATGCAATACACCCATCCAGCACGTTTCCCTTGCTTGTCGTGCTGCATGCAATACACCCATCCAGCACGTTTCCTTTGCTTGTCGTGCTGTATGCAATACACCCATCCAGCACGTTTCCCGTGTTTGTCGTGCTGTATGCAATACACCCATCCAGCACGTTTCCCTTGTTTGTCGTGCTGTATGCAATGCAACCATCCAGCACGTTTCCCTTGTTTGTCGTGCTGTATGCACTACACCCATCCAGCACGTTTCCTTTGCTTGTCGTGCTGTATGCAATACACCCATCCAGCACGTTTCCTTTGTCGTGCTGCATGCAATACACCCATCCAGCACGTTTCCCTTGCTTGTCGTGCTGTATGCAATACACCCATCCAGCACGTTTCCTTTGCTTGTCGTGCTGTATGCAATACACCCATCCAGCACGTTTCCCTTGTTTGTCGTGCTGTATGCAATACACCCATCCAGCACGTTTCCCTTGTTTGTCGTGCTGTATGCAATACACCCATCCAGCACGTTTCCCTTGCTTGTCGTGCTGCATGCAATACACCCATCCAGCACGTTTCCTTTGCTTGTCGTGCTGTATGCAATACACCCATCCAGCACGTTTCCCTTGTTTGTCGTGCTGTATGCAATACACCCATCAAGCACGTTTCCCTTGTTTGTCGTGCTGTATGCAATACACCCATCCAGCACGTTTCCCTTGTTTGTCGTGCTGTATGCAATACACCCATCCAGCACGTTTCCCTTGTTTGTCGTGCTGTATGCAATACACCCATCCAGCACGTTTCCCTTGTTTGTCGTGCTGTATGCAATACACCCATCAAGCACGTTTCCCTTGTTTGTCGTGCTGTATGCAATACACCCATCCAGCACGTTTCCCTTGTTTGTCGTGCTGTATGCAATACACCCATCCAGCACGTTTCCCTTGTTTGTCGTGCTGTATGCAATACACCCATCCAGCACGTTTCCCTTGTTTGTCGTGCTGTATGCAATACACCCATCCAGCACGTTTCCTTTGCTTGTCGTGCTGTATGCAATACACCCATCCAGTACGTTTCCTTTGTTTGTCGTGCTGCGTGCAATACACTCATCCAGCACGTTTCCCTTGTCGTGCTGCATGCAATACACCCATCCAGCACGTTTCCCTTGTTTGTCGTGCTGTATGCAATACACCCATCTAGCACGTTTCCTTTGCTTGTCGTGCTGTATGCAATACACCCATCCAGCACGTTTCCCTTGTTTGTCGTGCTGCATGCAATACACTCATCCAGCACGTTTCCCTTGTCGTGCTGCATGCAATACACCCATCCAGCACGTTTCCCTTGCTTGTCGTGCTGCATGCAATACACCCATCCAGCACGTTTCCTTTGCTTGTCGTGCTGTATGCAATACACCCATCCAGCACGTTTCCCTTGTTTGTCGTGCTGTATGCAATACACCCATCTAGCACGTTTCCCTTGTTTGTCGTGCTGTATGCAAATCACCCATCCAGCACGTTTCCTTTGCTTGTCGTGCTGTATGCACTACACCCATCCAGCACGTTTCCCTTGTTGTCGTGCTGCATGCAATACACTCATCCAGCACGTTTCCCTTGTTGTCGTGCTGTATGCAATACACTCATCCAGCACGTTTCCCTTGTTTGTCGTGCTGTATACAATACAATCATCAAGCACGTTTCCTTCGCTTGTCGTGCTGTATGCAATACACCCATCCAGCACGTTTCCCTTGTTTGTCGTGCTGTATGCAATACACCCATCTAGCACGTTTCCTTTGCTTGTCGTGCTGTATGCAATACACCCATCCAGCACGTTTCCCTTGCTTGTCGTGCTGTATGCAATACACCCATCCAGCACGTTTCCCTTGCTTGTCGTGCTGTATGCAATACACCCATCCAGCACGTTTCCCTTGCTTGTCGTGCTGTATGCAAATCACCCATCCAGCACGTTTCCCTTGCTTGTCGTGCTGTATGCAATACACCCATCCAGCACGTTTCCCTTGTTTGTCGTGCTGTATGCAATACACCCATCCAGCACGTTTCCCTTGTTTGTCGTGCTGTATGCAATACACCCATCCAGCACGTTTCCCTTGTTTGTCGTGCTGTATGCAATACACCCATCCAGCACGTTTCCCTTGTTTGTCGTGCTGCATGCAATACACCCATCCAGCATGTTTCCCTTGCTTGTCGTGCTGTATGCAATACACCCATCCAGCACGTTTCCCTTGTTTGTCGTGCTGTATGCAATACACCCATCCAGCACGTTTCCCTTGTTT
>JAWQFJ010002681.1:0-2500 GCA_034096865.1 Theodoxus fluviatilis | reverse complement strand
GTATTTGTTTAGTTCGTGAGCATGCGCGCTCACGTTATGTGTATGTGTGTGTGTGTGTGTGTGTGTGTGTATGCGCGCGAGCGCGTGGATGCGTGTTCGTGTGAGAGCGAGCGCACGAGCATACCACAAAATTTAATGTGCCAGGACGGCAGGCTGTCTGGTGTGAATTCAAGGACAAAAAGTAGTATGGTGTGAAGGACAGGACAGCAGACTTAATGTGTGAACGGGAGAACAGAGATTTAGGGAGAACAGAGATTTAGGGAGAACAGAAATTTAGCGTGAACACCAGGGCAGTAGGTTGTATACTATGAATGTAAGCACGGCTTACTGCACACCGTATTTGCAGAACAACATATGGGATGATTTGCTTGGCATTCAGATTGCACGAGTTTGCGTTGTAAATATTAGAAATGGAATGTATTGACTGTGTGGAATGCAAGAGAAGCCGTCTATGCATGCAGGAGCAACTGTCTACACAGTGCAAGTTTGGGAACAATTAGCTGCAGAGTTTGTTGCATTACTTTCTATGACTGTATGCGGAATGTCAGACGCTACGACAGCAAAGTTGGAACGCTGGGACAATAACTTGAAAGCGCTTCGAAGCAAGATGGGAACGCTACGAAAGCAAATTAGGTAAGCAAGGTGGCAACGCCAGGATAGCTAGATGGGACGCCAGGATAGCTAGATGGGACGCCAGGATAGCTAGATGGGACGCTAGGATAGCTAGATGGGATGCCAGGATAGCTAGATGGGATGCCAGGATAGCTAGATGGGATGCCAGGATAGCTAGATGGGACGCCAGAATAGCTAGATGGGACGCAGGATAGCTAGATGGGATGCCAGGATAGCTAGACGGGATAGCTAGATGGGAGCGCCAGGTGACCACATTGTGTGGTGTGAAATACTGGATAGCAAAATGTGAACACAGGTACAAGAGGATGTGAAAACAAGTACAGCAATACTGGATAGCAAAATGTGAACACAGGTACAAGAGGATGTGAAAACAAGTACAGCAATACTGGATAGCAAAATGTGAACACAGGTACAAGAGGATGTGAAAACAAGTACAGCAATACTGGATAGCAAAATGTGAACACAGGTACAAGAGGATGTGAAAACAAGTACAGCAATACTGGATAGCAAAATGTGAACACAGGTACAAGAGGATGTGAAAACAAGTACAGCAATACTGGATAGCAAAATGTGAACACAGGTACAAGAGGATGTGAAAACAAGTACAGCAATACTGGATAGCAAAATGTGAACACAGGTACAAGAGGATGTGAAAACAAGTACAGCAATACGGGATAGCAAAATGTGAACACAGGTACAAGAGGATGTGAAAACAAGTACAGCAATACGGGATAGCAAAATGTGAACACAGGTACAAGAGGATGTGAAAACAAGTACAGCAATACGGGATAGCAAAATGTGAACACAGGTACAAGAGGATGTGAAAACAAGTACAGCAATACGGGATAGCAAAATGTGAACACACGTACAAGAGGATGTGAAAACAAGTACAGCAATACGGGATAGCAAAATGTGAACACAGGTACAAGAGGATGAGAAAACAAGTACAGCAATACGGGATAGCAAAATGTGAACACAGGTACAAGAGGATGTGAAAACAAGTACAGCAATACGGGATAGCAAAATGTGAACACAGGTACAAGAGGATGTGAAAACAAGTACAGCAATACGGGATAGCTAGAGCAGCAAGTTGGGAACGCTGGAGCAGCAACATGGAAACGCTAGGACAGCAAGTTAGCAACGTGGGAGGGAACGTTAGTGCAGCAATATAGGAACACTTGGACAGCAACGTGGGAACACTAGATGGACACACTGTGAGGTGTGAATATTTCGACAGCAAGATGACAACACGAGTACATGAAGATGTGAATACTAGCACAGCAACACGGGAATACTGTGACACCATGACAGGGACGCTAGATCAGAACACTGTGGTGTGATTACTTGGACAAGAAGATGTTAATATTCGGACAGCAAGAAGAGAATACTTCAAAAGTACAGTGTGAACACGTGGACAAAGAACAGCGAGATGGGATCGCCAGAACAAGTGAGACGTGAACATTAGAACAGGAAAATGGCAAGGCCAAAACAAAGTTGGCATGCATGTCATGACGTCGATGTGAGCTATGGGCAGCACGGTGTGAATGCCGGAACATCCAGATGGCAACACTAGGAGAAGGAGAACTGAACTGGGAGCGGCATGGCGGCTGTGCTAGGACAGCAGGCTGTGACGACGACCCGTGTCGTGCGCGTGCTCCAGGACGGTGGCCAGGCGAGGGTTGAGGTGGAGCAGGGGGCTGTGGCGGGCAGTGGAACGCTTGTAGTTCAGCAGGGACGCCGGCACATCCAGACGCTCGCTTCTTTGCTCGGTCTCCTCTCTCGTCTCCCACTCGGACATGTCTGCAAAGGGACAGCGTTGCCAATACTAGGGAAGCCAGAGTCACCGTCGCGGAGTGCAAGGCCTGTG
>JAWQFJ010002680.1:133876-137169 GCA_034096865.1 Theodoxus fluviatilis | reverse complement strand
CATCTCTTCTTCTCGCGTAAATCTATTTACAAATTACGCCTACAGATTACCTGTCGTATCATGCAATGCAAAAAAAGATGACATATTATGATTAATTTCATAGACAGTTTCAATGATTTGTTTTACGGGCACCTTCAAAATGTCAGCCTCCAGTGCGTCAGGCGGAATAACTCTGCCGACAAAGGTACCTTGTGTTCTAACTGCCGAGTTAGTCGTTGCTGGAATAATAACATTATCTTGAGAAACTGTTTGTATTTGATATATCCGGTAAGTTAACTGCATCCTCATTGTTGTCTCGCTTTAAATAGCCGACAGTGCTCTTTTCTGTCTCTTTAGTTAATGTCAAGTCAACTCTTGATACCGGTAATTTCAAACGTGTCTGCAGTTGCACGCACGCTTCGTATTCATTGCAATGTTGTTTACAGTTAGTAATGTGTTTTAAATCGGTGTTTCTTTGACGATACTGGTTAGGTTGATTTACTGACGGGAATGGCTGAAGCAGCTTCACCCAGGCGTCTGAAAGCAGCATAGTGCAATACAATGGTTGTGCTGGACAAACTTTGCGAAGAGAACTTTGTGTTTATGTGTGAGTTTATGTTTCTCGTCACATCTGTCGTTCACGTTTTGCATGATCCAACCAAGTGAGAACGTTTAACACATGCTCTTGAATGTGTTTCATACTTTAAGGAAATCGAATTTGAGCCTAACGGTACATTGCTTAGGACGGTCGATTTTATGCTGTTGTCGGAATACACGTATTATTGTAAATGGACGCTGAGCCGAGAGAGCTAGGCATAAGAAGTGGATACATATTGAGCAATCAACATATGATATACACAGAAAACGACACGAAATTGAATGAAAAACATGAGGTTGCATGGAACATGCTGTTTTACGTTTGCCCTTATTAAGAAAGAAGCAGTTCAAGTACACAGCATTTATCTTTAAGATTGACCCCAAACAGGATGAAAAGTACAGTGCAGCTGTCAGCTTTCATGTTGCCAATTCAATAGGAGTGAGGCTTGCAGAGCTATATGTTGTTCTGCACATTAATATGTTATCAGAATTGGAAAATATTTGTTAGCTCTCAGTTTTCTGTGAAAAGTGAAACTAAAGTGGGAAAAGTACATGATATAGATTTTGAGACTGATGGCAGCAGGCACAGAGTTGGTAGCTCACTAGCTGACATATATATAGTGACAACCCATTGTCTGGAATTTGATCATATCACCAAGTCTGAGCAAGGCTGAGAGAAATTTTACTTCACCCCAAAAAGCTGAAGATATAATTGCTGAGCAACTGAAGTAGGGAATTTGACTTGAACTGGTGGTTAGCACTGTAAGCATCGACATGAATAAAACAATAATGATATAGAAGCATACAGCTTGCAAGATTTTGCTTGTAGTGCATGTAGACTATTCCATGAAATTTGATTCTTTTCAAGCTGTCATTTTGATCTAGCAGAATTTTGACTTGTGGCAGTGCATGGTGTCACCAAAAAAGAAAAAAAGAAGAAGAAAAAAATACTTTGCAGATGACAAAAAATGAATGACTGCTGCCCAGGATGAGGATACAGTAACCTTGGATGTTTTCTGTACTTTACAGATAGTGTGTGTATGATTTTATATATTTTTGCTCCATGCCAGCAGCTGGCATGTATTCCATGCATCCTTGCTCTCTCTGAGACTGTGTGTAGCTCATTTTGCCATTGCATGTTCTGGTGTTTAGTATAAACTGAGAACTCTTGTGAGAACTGTTGAACATGATGCGACCATGCTTGAACAAGGCTAAAGTTGGCAAAACAGTTTTCCAGCAGATGTTGAGAAAAATCATCAACACACTGAGTCATGTATAAAATTTGCAAAAAAATAATTCTGAGATTTATATTACTGTAGTGTAAAAGAAAAAAAAAGAAAAGAAAAGAGAAAACATTTCCTCTTTGAACATGTTTTTTCTTTACTGGGATATATGCTTGCATGAATAAAATTTTGGTTTAAACTTTTCATTTTGACACTTTCCCAACTTTTGCAGTGTTTTCTCATGCAAGGCCACATTGTATTGCACACACTGTATGGTAAAATCAATCTTGTGTAAACACCTCCTAAATTGGACGTTATCTCCTATGGATTTTTTTGTTCTTTATTAGGAATCTTATTGTGTTATCTCCCCTATAGAATTCTCTTTCTGTATCACTATCAGGGCAGAGTTATTTTTTCAACTGGCAAATTAACCTAGACACACATTTTGGCTAGGCTCTGAGATAACAATGATAATAATAAAAAGAATACACTTTTTCTCTGCCCTCCTCCCTTAACCCCCCACCCCCCACCTCTCTTAACCCCCCACCCCCCACCTCCCTTAACCCCCCACCCCCCACCTCCCTTAACCCCCCACCCCCCACCCCCCACCCCCTAAGTGTTATCATTTTATAAGAATATTGAAGAAGGCATTTTCAGAGTAGACAAAAAATTTAAAACGGGAACTGAGAAGAATAAGACAAAATTGCTCTTTAGCTACAGGGTTATGGGGTTATGGACTGAGGGCTGCTGAAGCGTTTCTGGAAACTATGATATCTACATGAGGAGTGGAGAAGAGGGCTGAGGCTGTGTATCCCTGCCTTCTCATGCAGCTGCCAGTCCAAGCAATCTGGTGCCTTATTTATGGTGTAGACAACTACAAATTGTATAGTTGCTCTCTGATGATCAAATGCCCAAGTCAAATATCACATGGGTATGCTGGAACGCAAATGTTCATGGATACTTAAGGCCTTCTGGGCATACTTGCCAGGATCTCTGTGCAGAATTTCCAAGGAACTCCCAGTTCATGTGATGACCCTTTCCCATTGCAGCATCACAGCCTGTCTGAGTGTGGCAGCCACTGACCATGGCTTTCCCGTCCTCCCACAAGACTGTCTTTGTCTTCCACTGGAATTCCTACTTTGCCAAGCCCTGCGGTCTGACCACGGAATACGATGTGGTCAACGTCCGCACCAAGACCACGGGCATGGTCATCCCCGCTGCCCCCATCACCAAGACCATGTGGACCTGTGGCGTGGAGGGCATGCTGGAGTACCTCCGCATCCTGTATGACATCTACCCCACTGACAAGCTGGTCTGTTCTCTCCACTACCTTTTCAATCCCTTCTGGTAGATGAAAAGGCCTTTGATGAATAGAGGAAAGAATGGGAATGTTGCATAAGCCCTTGGCCTGTTAAATAGATCAATCATGAAAAAGCAAGGAAAATGGCTTCAGAACTTTAACTTGTCACGAGGGTTAAGTGACCTGTACAAGAT
>JAWQFJ010002680.1:101376-131376 GCA_034096865.1 Theodoxus fluviatilis | reverse complement strand
TCCTCCTCCTCCTCCTCCTCCTCCTCCCTCCTCCTCCTCCTCCTCCTCCTCCTCCTCCTCCTCCTCCTCCTCCTCCTCCTCCTCCTCCTCCCTCCTCCTCCTCCCTCCTTCCTCCTCCTTCCTCCTTCCTCCTCCTCCTCCTGCTGTAGTTGTACCGTATCTGTACCTTTACATGTACCTGTACCTGTAAAAGTATTTGTACCTGTGCTTGTACTTGTACCTGTACTTGTTCCTGTACCTGAACCTGTACCTTTACTTGTACTTGTACCTGTAAAAGTATTTGTACCTGTGCTTACACCTGTACCTGTACTTGTACCTGTACTTGTACCTGCACCTGTACTTGTACCTGTACTTGTACCTGCACCTGTACCTGCACCTGTACCTGTACTTGTACCTGTACTTGTACCTGTACTTGTACTTGTACCTGCACCTGTACCTGTACTTGTACCTGAATCTGTATCTTTACTCGCACCTGTACCTGTAAAAATATTTGTACCTGCACCTGCATCTTTGCTTTTCCTGTACCTGTGAAAGTATTTGCACTTGTACAAGTTTGTACCTGTACCTATACCTGTACCTGTGTGTTGCAGGTGCAAATTGTGGTGGGGAACAAGACGCTGAACTCATGGAGTGCATCAGACCAGAACTTGCAGCATGTCCTGAACGCCCTGGGTCAAGTAGGGGGCCCATCTGCGGAGGACGACTGCAACATCGTGCACGGGATTTCCCTGGCAGTGGAGGCGCTGTGCCAGCCTTCCCCTGCCCAGCTCCACTCCCAGAGTCTGCTCAGCGACCCCGACCTCCTGAAGAACAAAGGCAGGATCATCATCATCACCCACATCAAGAGGTGGGCAGGGATGCAGGGTGGCCTGTGACTTTGGCTCAAGTTGTCCCAGTGTCGCGTGTGGTGCAGTGCGGAACGGCAGCACTAACACGGGATGAATCAGAAGGGGAAGAAAGCTAGTGACCCTTGTGTCCCAGAATGTTAGAGTATGCTTTCTTTGGAGTGTGTGTGTGTGTATGTGTGTGTGCCTCTGTGTGTGTGCCTCTGTGTGTATTTGTGTGTGTGTGTATGTGTGTGTATGTGTGTGTGTGTTAGTGTGTGTGCCTCTGTGTGTATTTGTGTGTGTGTATGTGTGTGTGTATGTGTGTGTATGTGTGTGGGTGTTAGTGTGTGTGTGTGTGTGCATATGTGAGTGAGTGTGTGTGTATGTGTGTGTGTGTGGGTCTGTCTGTCTGTGTGCGTATGTGTGTGTTTGTGTGAGTGTGTGTGTGTGTGTGTGTATGTGTGTGTGCCTCTGTGTGTGTTTGTGTGTGTGTATGTGTGTGTGTATATGTGTGTGTGTTAGTGTGTGTGTCTGTGTGTGTGCATATGTGAGTGTGTGTGTGTATGTGTGAGTGTGTGTGTGTCTGTGTGCGTATGTGTGTGTGTATGTGTGTGTGTGTGTATATGTGTGTGTGTGTGTGTGCATGCATGCATGCATGCGTGTGTTTGTGTGTGAGTGTGTGTGTATGTGTGTGTTACGAGTAGGGGTAGGATTATTAAAATCTCTAATTCTGGATCGTTTCTAGTCTAGGGGTGAACTGCACACACCTACTCGAACCTTCCATTCTCACTCAAACATAGATGAAACAAGTCTGAAAATGAGAAGTGGGAACAAAGAAATCACAATTCAAAACTTTACTTCTCAGGAAATCAAATGCCTAAGTACGATATAGTTGCTACAATCAAATTACCAAATAATAATTCTAATCATGGTGATCTAAAATCATTCCCCAAAATAAAACCATTAAATAAGTAGTCTGCCAGACTGGTAATACTTAACTGAGAGCGATGAAAATTCACAGCCAATCAGAGGCCACTTCACTCGCGCGTGGCGAGGGGGTTGCGAGAGCTGGAGGGGGAAGGGGGATCCATTCAGAAAAACACTATCACAAACGTTGAATGGAGAATTCCGGCGCCTGAGCGAGCAGGCGGTATTCGTCTCTTTCAATAGACAAGGAGGGGTCCTGAGACTTGAACTCGGCCTGGGAGCAGAAGAATAGTTATGGGGATGAACGTAGATGTGAAGTGTAGCCGTGGCCGGGGTGAGGACGCTAGCAGACGACACGGCTAGGCCTCCAGTTACACGCGTCGGGACAGACGAGGGCTTGGGAAAAATAGGCACGTGTACGGAGCCAACATTTCTTCTGGAGCGGGGCTTTTCTCGACCACCGGAGAACTCCGGGGTTATCTTCTAGTTGAGGAGTGACAGACCAGCGTCTCTTCTGTGGAGGAAAACTTCTGAAGGAGACTCTTGAAAACACACCGCTGTAGTTTACTCTCGGGTGAGGGCGAGAGCAGAACTCCATTCTGCGCTCTCGGCGATAAGGCGAAACATGTGGAAAATGGCAGAGTCTAAACTGGACGTTGTTCTGGAACTTTTCGTAGTGGAAATTTCAGCTTGTTACAGCTTATTCAGCGGGGAACCGTATGAACAGGGCCTTCACCTGCATAGGGTCTGTTCCTGTAAAAAAAACTTGTACGGGTGCCCCGCACCTCGGGACAACACGGGTTAAATACGCCCACCAAAAACTCCTAGCCTTTTTCGTCCAATCACAGGACCAGTGATGGTCTTGAGTATCGTTTTTGACTAACATGCGAAGCAAAAGTGAGTCTATGTACTCACCCTTTTCGTCCGTCCAGGCGTCCGGTCCGGGCGTCCGGGCGTCCGAAAGCTTTAACGTTGGATTTTTCTCGGAGACTATTAAGTCTATCAATACCAAATGTGGCATGATGGTGTATGATGACAAGGCCTCAAAAAACATACATAGTGACTTAACCTTGCTTCAAGGTCGCAGGGGCCATAAATGTTGTCTAAAAAACAGTCATTTTTCACATTTTCTCAATTTTCTCTGAAGTTTTTGAGATTGGATACCTGACCTATATATGGTATATAGGGCAAAGTAATCCCTATCTTTTGATACCAGTTTGGTTGACCTTGCTTCAAGGTCAAGGTCACAGGAGCTCTTCAAAGTTGGATTGTATACATATTTTGAAGTGACCCTGACCCTGAACTATGGAAGATAACTGTTTCAAACTTAATAATTATGTGGGGCACATGTTATACTTTCATCATGAGACACATTTGGTCACATATCATCAAGGTCAAGGTCACTTTGACCCTTATGAAATGTGACCAAAATGGGGTAGTGAACCACTAAAAGTGACCATATCTCATGGTAGAAAGTGCCAATAATCACCATTGTGCTTCCTATGTCTTGAATTAACAGCTTTGTGTTGCATGACCTTGGATGACCTTGACCTTGGGTCAAGGTCACATGTATTTTGGTAGGAAAAATGTGTAAAGCATTTCTTAGTGTATGATGTCATTGGTAGGTTTAGTTGATTGACCTTGAATTTGAACGTCACCTGAAGGTCAAGGTCATATAAAGGTCAAGGTCAAGCATGTGAGTTGTATGGGCTTTGACCTTCTTGTTTCCTAATTGACCAATCCTTGTTCGGTTATATAAATACTGAGTTAGTCACTTGTCCCTCTCGCAAGTCATTCCTGATTGCTCAGTTCACCGAACCACATCATTTGTCAGTCTTCTGAAAGTTTTCACTGTGATTGGTCAATGGTCAATCATCAACCGAGATGGGCTTAGTTTCAGATTAAATGCTCTATTAAAAAATTCTCACCTCAGGCAGGAAAACAGAATTCATTGTTTAGTTTCCTTTCTCAAGTCCTACACAGAGCATATGTGACCAGCCACGACAAAACCAGTGCTAAGTCATAATTTGGACAAAATAGGGGTTTAATATTTTTGAATTCTGCATTCATTTCTGTTTGTTTTGATATAATAATGAACAGTGTGAGTTAATTAGAATAGGAGTTACAGGCTTTCAAGTTGGGTACTGAAGCAGCGGTCATTTTGAAAAAAACGGTCTCAGAAGATTTACCCTCTTCAGACATTAAACACCTTAGCAACGGTATTTCAAACTCCGTTTCCAAAAGTAGCTGACCTTATTTTTCTTCGACATCCACAGAGCGGGAACGCCGAGAGAGCGGCCTTTCTAACGGTATATAACATGAAGGGATTCTGCAAGGGTTTAGGTGTGTTTATTGCGGCTAAAATGAGGCAATTAACGCTAATTACAGGGAGCTTTTGAAACAATACATAACACAAAAGTCTTTATTTTACCATCAAAATATACTTTTTCAAAATGTTTCCTTTACTGGCATGATAGTTTGAACCATGTAGAATCTATTTTTATCAAAAAGTGAAAATCACCCAGATTGACCCTCCCTGCCTTTTCTCAGACTTAGCGCAAGAGAGGGCCGCGCGACTTAGCACTGGTTTTGTCGTGGCTGGTCACATATTTCCTTCATCTACACCGGTCTGGCAAAATGTCTAGGCTACTATGATCTGGCAGACAATACCCACCCCACTGTATAACTAAACAACAACAACAAGCCTAGTGGGAATATGCGTTTCGTCACAGTGTGCGTGCATGCATGCGTGCATGTGTGTGTGCAAATGTGTGTGTGTTTGTGTGTATGTGTGTGTTTGTGTGTGTGTAAGTGTATGCATGTATGTGTGTGTGTGTTTGTTGTGTGTGTGTATGTATGTATGTATGTGTGTGTGTGTGTTTGTGTGTGTGAGTGTATGTGTGTGCGTGTATGTGTGTTTGTGTGTGTGTGCGCCTGTGTGTGTGTGTGTGTGTGTGTGTGTGTGTGTGTGTGTGTTTGTGTGTGTGTGTGATTGTGTGAGTGTATATGTATATGTGTATGTGTGTGTATATACACATGTGTGTGTGTGTGTGTGTAAGTGTATGTGTGTGTGTGTTTGTATGTGTATGTGTGTGTGTATGTGTGTATGTGTGTGTGTGTGTGTTTGTGTGTGTCTGTGTAAGTAAGTTATCCTGACTTTGTCCTGAGTATGGGGGCATAGGGATGGTATGATGAAAATTCTTGACGAGTAGCCTCTCGCGCTATAAATTGCAGTTGTGACTTGAAAGTGTGTTGTCTGTCGTGCACATATTTTATGCATTTATAAATCAACTTCTCCTCCCCACTCTCCTCCCCTTCTCATTTCACAGATTGATGGTTTGATGAGCATCTCTGTTGTTGCATGATATAAATCTTGGTTCTTACTTGAGTGATTATTTGGAAAAATCAGGATTTAACTTTAAAGTTGGGGAAGTGTGTAAATGGCTGTTTTTGGCTCTTTTTTTTCATCAGCCTGTCAAGTTAAGAAAATATTGTTAAAAAAATGGTAAGAAATCTTTTCTGGCAGAGCAGTGTACACATCAATGATGAAGAGTCAGGTGAAACTGGAGGGAAATTTAGCAGATGGAGATGGATACTGCTGGAATAAAACCCTGTTTAGCAGTTCTGTCTGATGAAGGGGACTTGTAGATCTGTGCAGTGTCCATCTGTCCACTCATTCCTGATGTCTGTTGCAGTTCTGTGTGATGAAGGGGACTTGTAGGTGCATTGTCCATCTGTCCACTCATTCCTGATGTCTGTTGCAGTTCTGTGTGATGAAGGGGACTTGTAGATCTGTGCAGTGTCCATCTGTCCACTCATTCCTGATGTCTGTTGCAGTTCTGTGTGATGAAGGGGACTTGTAGGTGCATTGTCCATCTGTCCACTCATTCCTGATGTCTGTTGCAGTGAGGCGCAGGTGCGCATGCTGGAAGAGTGCATCCTGGAGACCATTGTGCAGCACAACAAGCTCGTTGCCAGCAACGACAGGTAGGCCTCGCTTCTTCTTCCTCCAGCTGAGCTCATGCTGCCCTCACTTTTGGCTGTGTGGTCTCACTGGAAACCAGCCTTGACTAATGTGACTGTGCATTAGAAATCACAGTGTCAATCACTGGAAACCAGCCTTGACTAATGTGACTGTGCATTAGAAATCACAGTGTCAATCACTGGAAACCAGCCTTGACTAATGTGACTGTGCATTAGAAATCACAGATTAAAGTGTCAATAGTGACAAAATTATAATTTTCAATCACTGTATTGATTTAGAATTGGATGCAAATTCAAAAGGTAGCAGCAGGGTTTTAGCACACGTGCTTTTTGAAATTTTGTGTAAGGTTTCAGAGAAGCGAGTATTGATTAGTCCCGCAAGACTTTGCTGGACATGGGCTTAGAATCCGGTCAGGTGACTGAAGCCTGCACAGTCACAGATGTCAGCAGTGTGTACGCCTTTGTTTCTGCATTTACATTGAGAAAAGGCAATACATGCCTATACATGTCGACAAGCATTTATGTTACTGGTACCATAGTGGCTTACATAATAAAACATTTTTGACGTTCTGTTTGCATGACTGTGAAAATCATTTGATGACAAGATCCATTTATAAGTCTACTAATAACTTCAAAGGTGTAGGATGGAAGGGACCCTTATGTTTGTCTCTACAAAGGATGATGACATCAGGTTTGTGACGTGCATGTAGTCTGTCTCTACAAAGGATGATGACATCAGGCTTGTGATGTGCATGTAGTCTTGCTGACTGTGCTCTTTATCTGGTCCTTGAAGGATGATGCCCTGGAATTTTTTTTCCTGAGCTCAACTTCTGGTCAGCAGCCTAGACATGTAGTGATGACCTCTGTTGATTTTTCCACCAAATGCTTCGTGCATTTGAAGATTCTGAAAGTGGTTGCCTGATTAACTTTTATGTACACCCTGTGTGATATGCGTAGTGTTTCCTTTTCATCTGGAGGACAAAGAGTTATCTCCCATGGCATGAGTTTCCCCCCCCCCTCCCCCCCACCCCCCACCCCCCGTGCCCCAGCCAGTTGCACAGTTGGCATTCCCAGTTTCTTGGTACTCTGTGACTGCATGGAGTACCAGCATCAGACATTTCCATGGAATGAGGGGGTGATTGTTTTTCAGCTGTTGTCAGTATGAACTGATATTCATGAGATGAAAATCAATCTCCAGAATGAGACTGGAAGGTGTAATATCTGCTCTGTACTGGTTTGAGAGTTATAGTGTGTGTGTAATTGTGTTGGACTGGTTTGGGAGTTATTGTGTGTGTGTCATTGTGTTGGACTGGTTTGGGAGTTATAGTGTGTGTGTAATTGTGTTGGACTGGTTTGGGAGTTATCGTGTGTGTGTAATTGTGTTGGACTGGTTTGGGAGTTATTGTGTGTGTGTAATTGTGTTGGACTGGTTTGGGAGTTATTGTGTGTGTGTAATTGTGTTGGACTGGTTTGGGAGTTATAGTGTGTGTGTCATTGTGTTGGACTGGCTTGGGAGTTATAGTGTGTGTGTAATTGTGTTGGACTGGCTTGGGAGTTATAGTGTGTGTGTAGTTGTGTTGGACTGGCTTGGGAGTTATTGTGTGTGTGTAATTGTGTTGGACTGGCTTGGGAGTTATAGTGTGTGTGTCATTGTGTTGGACTGGCTTGGGAGTTATAGTGTGTGTGTCATTGTGTTGGACTGGCTTGGGAGTTATAGTGTGTGTGTAATTGTGTTGGACTGGCTTGGGAGTTATAGTGTGTGTGTAATTGTGTTGGACTGGCTTGGGAGTTATAGTGTGTGTGTCATTGTGTTGGACTGGCTTGGGAGTTATAGTGTGTGTGTAGTTGTGTTGGACTGGCTTGGGAGTTATTGTGTGTGTGTAATTGTGTTGGACTGGTTTGGGAGTTATAGTGTGTGTGTAATTGTGTTGGACTGGTTTGGGAGTTATAGTGTGTGTGTAATTGTGTTGGACTGGTTTGAGAGTTATAGTGTGTGTGTAATTGTGTTGGACTGGCTTGGGAGTTATAGTGTGTGTGTAATTGTGTTGGACTGGTTTGGGAGTTATTGTGTGTGTGTAATTGTGTTGGACTGGCTTGGGAGTTATAGTGTGTGTGTAATTGTGTTGAACTGGCTTGGGAGTTATAGTGTGTGTGTAATTGTGTTGAACTGGCTTGGGAGTTATAGTGTGTGTGTAGTTGTGTTGGACTGGCTTGGGAGTTATAGTGTGTGTGTAATTGTGTTGAACTGGCTTGGGAGTTATAGTGTGTGTGTAGTTGTGTTGGACTGGCTTGGGAGTTATAGTGTGTGTGTAGTTGTGTTGGACTGGCTTGGGAGTTATAGTGTGTGTGTAATTGTGTTGAACTGGCTTGGGAGTTATAGTGTGTGTGTAGTTGTGTTGGACTGGCTTGGGAGTTATAGTGTGTGTGTAATTGTGTTGGACTGGCTTGGGAGTTATAGTGTGTGTGTAATTGTGTTGGACTGGTTTGGGAGTTATAGTGTGTGTGTAGTTGTGTTGGACTGGTTTGGGAGTTATAGTGTGTGTGTAGTTGTGTTGGACTGGCTTGGGAGTTATAGTGTGTGTGTAATTGTGTTGAACTGGCTTGGGAGTTATAGTGAGTGTGTAATTGTGTTGGACTGGTTTGGGAGTTATAGTGTGTGTGTAATTGTGTTGGACTGGCTTGGGAGTTATAGTGTGTGTGAAATTGTGTTGGACTGGTTTGTTAAATTTTGGTAGAATTTATTTTCTGATCTGTATGGAATTTAGATTATGCACATTACTTTCCATGTTGCCTTAACCATTGCTTTGATGGCTTTGCATGGTGTACATGAAGTCATTCAGTGGATTGAATGCCTCTCCCTTATGTGGCCTTATTTTGCCTTATTTTGCTTTGTGAAGTGTTGAGAAGATGTCTTCTTCTTCTTCTTCTTCTTCTTCTTCTTCTTCTTCTTCTTCTTCTTCTTCTTCTTCTTCTTCTTCTTCTTCTTCTTCTTCTTCTTCTTCTTCTTCTTCTTCTTCTTCTTCTTCTTCTTTGACCTCATATCTAGGCTCTTCACAGCTGCATAGAATTTGTTTTCTGTAAGATGAGTACGCCATCTTTAATTTCCTTTGAAAGACCATCATTTGACAACTTTTACCTTGACATATCTATGTAAACGCCATGAGCTTGCCTATTAGGGAAGGTATGTGCGTATAAGTATTCTGTATTATTATTATTATTATATCTTGTCATATGACAGTATTGTACCCACTGTAGCCATGGTGAACATATACGGTCTTCAGTTTAAAAACTTGCAAACATGGTGGTTGCCATGTTGGCTAATGCAGGGCTGTCTGAAGACTAATGACAGTATTGTACCCACTGTTGCCATGGTGAACATACGCTCTTCAGTTTACAAACTTGCAGACATGGTGGGTGCCATGATGGCTAATGCAGGGCTGTCTGAAGACTAATGACAGTATTGTACCCACTGTTGCCATGGTGAACATACGCTCTTCAGTTTACAAACTTGCAGACATGGTGGGTGCCATGTTGGCTAATGCAGGGCTGTCTGAAGACTAATGACAGTATTGTACCCACTGTTGCCATGGTGAACATACGCTCTTCAGTTTACAAACTTGCAGACATGGTGGGTGCCATGTTGGCTAATGCAGGGCTGTCTGAAGACTAATGACAGTATTGTACCCACTGTTGCCATGGTGAACATATACGCTCTTCAGTTTAAAAACTTGCAGACATGGTGGGTGCCATGTTGGCTAATGCAGGGCTGTCTGAAGACTAATGACAGTATTGTACCCACTGTTGCCATGGTGAACATATACGCTCTTCAGTTTACAAACTTGCAGACATGGTGGGTGCCATGTTGGCTAATGCAGGGCTGTCTGAAGACTAATGACAGTATTGTACCCACTGTTGCCATGGTGAACATATACGCTCTTCAGTTTACAAACTTGCAGACATGGTGGGTGCCATGTTGGCTAATGACACCCCATGCCAAGTAGCAAAACTGCTTTTTGTGACACAAATAAAAAAAAATAAAAAAAAGCCTTTTTACGTGCAGTTCCAAAGATGGAGTGTTATGGCCTATCAGCCTTGGTCTACAGGCTATGTATGTAAGGCCATGGTCTACAGGCTATGTATGTAAGGCCATGGTCTACAGGCTATGTATGTAAGGCCATTGCTGAGACAGATCTGTAGTGCTGGGTGGAGTAGCTGTAGTGCTGGGTGGAGTAACTGTAGTGCTGGTTGGAGTAACTGTAGTGCTGGGTGGAGTAACTGTAGTGCTGGGTGGAGTAACGGTAGTGCTGGGTGGAGTAACGGTAGTGCTGGGTGGAGTAACGGTAGTGCTGGGTGGAGTAACTGTAGTGCTGGGTGGAGTAACTGTAGTGCTGGGTGGAGTAACTGTAGTGCTGGGTGGAGTAACTGTAGTGCTGGGTGGAGTAACTGTAGTGCTGGGTGAAGTAAGGGCAGATCAAGTCAAGGGTTCCCTTGTCATTTGCCTTGATGAATCACATAGAAAGATGCAGTGGATCTATTTTTAGCCCCAACCCATAGGGGAAGAAGGGATCAATGGATGATGTTTTTGTCTGATGACCTGAGTTGTCTGTCCTGGTTTGAGTGTCACAAGAACTTGTAAGTTGTCTGTCCTGGTCTGAGTGCCACAAGAATTTGTAAGATGTCTGTCCTGGTTTGAGTGTCACAAGAACTTGTAAGTTGTCTGTCCTGGTCTGAGTGCCACAAGAATTTGTAAGATGTCTGTCCTGGTTTGAGTGTCACAAGAACTTGTAAGTTGTCTGTTCTGGTCTGAGTGTCACAAGAACTCGCAAGTTGTCTGTCCTGGTTTGAGTGTCGCAAGAACTTGTAAGTTGTCTGTCCTGGTTTGAGTGTCACAAGAACTTGTAAGTTGTATAAGTGTCTGTCCTGGTCTGAGTGTCACAAGAACTTGTAAGTTGTCTGTCCTGGTTTGAGTGTCGCAAGAACTTGTAAGTTGTCTGTCCTGGTTTGAGTGTCGCAAGAACTTGTAAGTTGTCTGTCCTGGTTTGAGTGTCACAAGAACTTGTAAGTTGTCTGTCCTGGTTTGAGTGTCGCAAGAACTTGTAAGTTGTATAAGTGTCTGTCCTGGTCTGAGTGTCACAAGAACTTGTAAGTTGTCTGTCCTGGTTTGAGTGTCGCAAGAACTTGTAAGTTGTATCAGTGTCTGTCCTGGTTTGAGTGTCGCAAGAACTTGTAAGTTGTCTGTCCTGGTCTGAGTGTCACAAGAACTTGTAAGTTGTCTGTCCTGGTCTGAGTGTCACAAGAACTTGTAAGTTGTATCAGTGTCTGTCCTGGTTTGAGCGCCATGAAAACTTGCAAGTGTGCAGGTATTGTCTGTCCTGGTTTGAGCACCATGAAAACTTGCAAGTTTTCTGTCTTGGTTTGAGTGTCATCTTCTTCTTCTCGAACGCCATCACACTTGGATTTTAGAGTCAAGGATGAAATGGGCTGTCTTCTGGAGAGATTCCACCCTGCTGTACAGCTTTTCCTGAATGCTTGCTGGTTCTGGCCAAATGTCCTCTCGCAGCACCCGGTGGTTCCTGCATTCCTGCAGAATGTGTTCAGCCGTCTGGTCAGCCTCTCCACAGGAGCACTTTGGGGATGGCACAAGTCTGAATCTCTTGTGCATGTGGTAGTTGAGTCTATCGTGTCCTGTCCGCAGCCTGAAGATGACCACTTGTTCTTGTCTGGACAGTTGGTGGTAGCTGTCAGTTGTCTGGGGTGTTCTGTACAGGGCCTTCATGTATTGCCTGTCCTGGTTTGAGTGAAGGGACACCCTGGAAGACTTGGAAGAGATGTATGGGAAACTAATGAAACAGTGCACTGGGAAGTGGTGGCAGCAGATGGCAGAGTGGTCTCCCTTGTTCTAGATGGGCAGACAGGAATGCTTATTTCATGCTTGCCCAGTCAATATATTGGCTGTTCCTTAGCAACGCATCACTGCTTCCATGGGATGCGGGGCTGTTACGTTATGGGGCTGCCTGTCTGCCTTCCAGTGGCCATACCTTTGCCTCTGTAACTGTCTTGTAGGCATCACCTCCTGGAATCCTCATGAAGTGATCCTGTTGCCATGGCAACTGATGGGTCAGTGGGTGTGAGAATGCTGTGAATGGAGAGTGGGGACAACACAGAATCTGCCGGCTTCCTTTGAAGTTAGACTGGGCCCTCAGTGCTTTCAAGTGCGCAGGGGAGTGTGTGTGGAGGAAATGTACCATGGTCACCTGGGAACCACTTCTGACAGCACAGTCGCACACTCACATGCATGCCCGACTGTGTATGTGTGACTGTTTTGCATGTATATACATTGTATGTGTATGCATGTATGTTTGGATACATGTATGTGTGTGTATGTGAGTGAGTGTATTTGAGAGAGACAGAGAGAGAGAGAGAGAGAGAGAGAGAGAGAGAGAGAGAGAGAGAGAGAGAATATGGTGGCCTCTGTATAGGTATGTAACACATTGTTGGCACTGTAAAACTGCAGAAGCCCTGGAATTGCCTGTGTATTTGTTAGTTGCCGGAACAACTCTTGAATGGGCAGTTGTGGGATTGGAGTTTTTGAATGAGTGTCTGGATGAGGAGATTGTTAAATTATGGACTTGCATTGCATTATTGTGTGAAATTACAACTTGTTTGATTTGATAGAGAATTTCCATAAGCACATTTGATTGTTGCATTGCTTTGTGATAGGTGACATATTGTCCAGCAATTATTTTCTTGGTATTGATTTTGTTTCTTCATGAATGTTACATAGAGCCCCAGGTCTGCCCTCAGTTTGCTGGACAGCGTCCTAGAGAAACAAGTGGCTGAGCTGAGACAAGGCATACTTTTGGCTTTCTTGATTATTTCTCTGAATCAAGAGTGTTTTAGAACAAATCACACAAACTCTCGTTTCCATTTTTTATGGTGTTTCTAGGGATCACAGACAGAGTATCAGTAACAATGAAATATTCCAATGTGTTGGACAGCAGAAATAACCATATTTTCAGGGTATTGCAGTTTTGTATTACTATAGTTTTGGAACCCCGGCCACTGATTACAATTATAATTCATCCCCTTTTCCCAGTTGCCAGAGATTGCAAAGTACAATATCTACGCGGTGCAAGTCTAAATACACAAAATTATCATCAAATGAGGATCATGCTTATGCTTGCTAAAGCTTATTGCTTCTTCTCACAAAGATCACTTTGGTCTTGCCAAAGGTGAACCAGTCGGCACTTACTCCCTGACAGGTCTTGGATAGGACCTTGACTTAAAGCTTTCACACCTTTTGGCTTTTTTCCTCACACACACGGGAATCACTGGAGAATAGTCTTCTCCTTCTTCTATGGGTTGAAGGCATTTTTGTACAGGTGCCTAATCTCTCAACAACAGATTTGCTGGGCGTTGGTGACTCCACAACTTGTGTGATCAGTTTAGCCCTTTCCCCATGACACCATCTCTAATCTTGTTTCGCTTTTGTCGTCTCTGTTGTCGTTTCATGTGTTCTCACTTAAAACAAAAATCTGACAACAAAAGTCAATAATTTTCAGTCTGTGACTGCTCTGGTATTAATCGAAGTGAGAACTGTATTTCTCCATATCTGACGTGACACATGAGTGAGATGCTAATTTCAAAGCACTTTAGCGTGGTAGAGCTCAGCAGCCAGGACTTCAGCTGATGTACATGTATATGTAAATATGTTTATGTATATGTATATGTATATGTATATGTATATGTTTATGTATATGTAGAGGGCCCTGAGCAGCTCTGGCCATGTGTTGCACTCACTCCTCGATTCCCAGGTGTCAATTCAGAGAAAGCTAGGATTAAGCAAGCTGCTGACTTTGCTGTTGGCGCCTTTAGCTGGGTGTTGGTTGCATTGCCAAATGGTTGGTCTTGTGAATCTTGGCAATGATTTTGTTTGTGGCACAGCCCGTCCAAGCAAGAATGTCATGGACACACATATCGCCACTGTTAATATCTTGTATTAAGAAATCCTTACGATGTCCTTGAATGGCATCTAAGCATCACTCTTTGCCAGTAGTGTATCAGTCAGTTGCAACCCCTCTCTCCATGTTCTTTTGTCATGCACACACTTTTTTGTTTTTCGGCAGCTTTATTTGTTCTAGCGTAGATCTTGTGCACTAAAATGGTTGTATAATCCACTTGCAAGTGATGGGAAAATGGGATGATTCCACAGCCCCAAACACGCTAGATGACACGGGTTTTCGCAGACACCATCCTCGAGAACACACTTCTCTCTGCACTCGAAGCAATCACGTCACAACATGCTCACTCTTTCCACGGGGCGGAAGGCTCGTCGTCAGGGTGGTGTTTCGACCCTGGGGGAGTATTCGTACGCCCGAGGTCTATACTCATTCCCGTGGAACTCCCCATCGTGGAAGTCCGTGTACTCGCGCTCCTTGTGCAGGTCGTGCGTCTCCTGCTGCTCGTGGTCGTGGTCGTGGTCACTGTCGGGCAGCCCGCCGTTGACCACGGCGTCATCCTCGGACAATGGTCGCTCCGTGTTGAAGAGCATGAAGACGAGGCGCAGGATGAGCTCCATCAGCTCCATGATGGTCAGCACGGAAATGCCCATCCACAGCCCCAGCGTGCCGCCTATGTCTGCAAACAGGTCCGCCAGCCCGTAGGCAGGCAGCTGCCGGAACTCCACCACGCTGAGGTCCTCCAGGTAGATGTTGAGGCGCAGCAGGTTTTGCCGGATCAGGTTGGACGTCCGTTCATACTTGGCCTGCAGGACAAGACAGCGAGGGAGGGAGCGGTGTTCAGATGGATGGAAGACGACAGTCTGTGGCAGTGCCAATGTGAAAAATATGGGCGCCACACGGGTTGCGCGGGAAGGGTATGAGCACCGCTGGGGTGAGCGATTGAATGTATTGCAGCAGTGTGGTACGATACTGTGCTACATGGGCTTCTAAGTCTCCTTGGTAAGGGGAACTTGCCTTTCCTGGATAAAGTACATGTATAGCTTTAGTTTTACGACAAAACGTGCGGCAGACACAGCTCAAGAGAATGGTGCCAATTGGAAAGGCGGTACCTTGGCTGGTTTCCATAAACACATGACGGATATCCGAAGCATAGGTTCCTTGATCGAAATGTAAGAAAGCGCAGACTTCTTTAGGAAATTCAGTATTTATATTTGAGAGAACTTTTGGAACACTTTTATTCGATCCAGAAAACACTAAATTATCACCATTTTGGGTAACATTGGAATACATTATGATGATGACATGGTTGTAAATGATAATAAGTAAATCACCTCGGCAAGACATTATGAAGCTAAGATTTTCAAAAGATCAAGTGAAAAAAGAACCAAAAAGCATGATCCTTATCTCACTATTTATAGGGAAATGTCAGTATCACTTATTTCAATTTAATACCCTACACTTTGAATTTCGGCATGTTGAGCTGTAGTAGATGTGAAAAACCAATCATCTCGCTATTTCCCCAACTCACCTTCTCCTCGTCCGACAGTTCTGTCAGTAGGAACTCGGTGCTGTCGTGGTCGTTGGTTTCCCTAACTTTGGCGCCGAGGTCCGACATGTTTTTGAGGTATATGTAGGCCTCGTTCATGAAGTGGTCCTTGATGCCCTTGCCGTAGAAAAGCTGCAGGGCGTTCATCTGGTAGAACTCCAGGGGCCAGTAGGACAGCGAGACGGACTTCTGGTAGGTCATCTCTCCGCAGGGCTGGTAGCATCTGTGGACAGTGCAGAGCAGATACGGATCAGGTGTGGGCATTGCTGTCAGGCACGTCAGTATGCAGGTGGCCCTCATGCTACACCGTCCACGCCCTCTCAGTCCTCGGTACGCTCGCTCGATAAGATACTAGACTTTCTTAACTAAAGGCACATTAGGAGCTTATGAAACACAATGCTTTAAAAGGTGCTCGCATTTAGCATGTCGCAGCATTCAGTAAGTAGCGGTGTCGACATTATGTGAGCGAATGGTCTTTAACTCTCAGTCTGAATTACTTTTGGAAAGAGAAAATATATTTGAAGATTTTTCTGTTCGTGAAATCGAAGGAGCTGAACAACTCAGACCTTTCTCTTTTGTTAGTTTTAGCCCCAGACTTCTTGATCTTTTATTGTCTGGACTGGTTGAATGTTTTCCCCAATTGACATTAGTCCCACGTTTTAAACTCGATCTGTCAGTGTTGAAGTATCATTGTGCCTCTGTGCCCCTCTGCTATGACAACTCTGCCCCGGTGGGTTGAGAGTAAGAAGAGATCCGCCGCCTCTCCCTGTCTGATTCGCACACGGCGAAAAACTGGGCAAATCGGGACTTGACGTCACGTGAACTCTGACCTGTTATAGTGATTTTGGTGATCAAGTGGCCTTGCATGCCTTACAAAAATGGACAGGCCATAAAACTTCATCGTCGTCGTCAACATCACCATCATCACCACAACCATCATCACCACAACCATCATCACCACAACCATCATCACCACAGCCATCATCATCACAACCATCATCACCACTACCATCCTCCTCCTCCTCTTCATCCTCCTCCTCCTCCTCCTCCTCCTCCTCCTCCTCCTCCTCCTCCTCCTCCTCCTCCTCCTCCTCCTCCTCCTCCTCCTCCTCCTCCTCCTCCTCCTCCTCCTCCTCCTCCTCTTCCGCCTCCGCCTCCGCCTCCGCCTCCGCCTCCTCCTCCTCCTCCTCCTCCTCCTCCTCCTCCTCCTCCTCCTCCTCCTCCTCCTCATGATCATCTTCATCACCACCACCGCCCCTCCCCCCTCCCCCACTACTACCACCCTCTACCTCCACCACCACCCTCTACCTCCACCACCACTACCGCCACCACCACCACTACCGTCACCACCACCACCACCACCACCACCGTCGTCCTCGTCGTCGTCGTCGTCATGACAACTGACTTGCAAGAGGTCTCGTAGGAGCGGTCGTTGGCCAGCTCGTAGAGCACGCCCTCCTCGCATGCCAGCTTGGGCACGCGCACGCTGGTGCTGGTCAGGTTGGCCTCGGCCGGGTCTGGGGGGAAGTTGTGCCAGTTGTGCACCACCCCGCAGTGGGACACGTTGCTGTCCGCCGTCTCGGGCAGCCCCGAGCTCTTGCACCCGCACCGTGCGATGATGAGCTTCTGCTTGCACAGCTGCAGGCAGGAGAAGAAAGTGTTCTTGTAGACCTGCTCCGCCTGCAGGTCCTCCGTGGTGCAGTTGCCGTAGGGGTAGCTCAGTCGCGTGTGCTGCACGGCCTGCAGGGAGGGAAGATGTACTGATGGTAGTTGCTTTTATGGAAGATTGAATGTGCTGGATAACAAGGGAGGGAGGGATGGACGGAGAGAGAGAGAGAGAGAGAGAGAGAGAGAGAGAGAGAGAGAGAGAGAGAGAGAGAGAGGGAGAGAGAGGGAGGGAGGGAGGAGGGAGGGAGGGAGGGAGGGAGGGAGGGAGGGAGGGAGGGAGGGAGGGAGGGAGGGAGGAGGGAGGGAGGGAGGGAGGGAGGGAGAGAGAGAGAGAGAGAGAGAGAGAGAGAGAGAGAGAGAGAGAGAGAGAGAGAGAGATTGATTGATTGATTGATTGATTGATTCTTTATTTATCAAGGATGAAATTTTAGGCATTTCTGCCTTTCTTACAAATTGTCCTTGCTCATAAAGAAATGAAAACATTGATAATTAAGACACAAAATACACAGTAGCTAATCCATGTACAACAGTTGGTAAGATATATGAAGAATATGATCAACAATGACAAAGATTTTAGTATATGTCTTTGACAGCTGTCAGCTCAGTGAGTCTTTAAGATCAAGCAATACGTGTCATATGTACAGGCGACAGAAGTGAGATCATCTGAATAGATAATCACGTATGGATGCTTTAAAAGACGTCAAGGAAGTATTGTTCCTAAGGTGCAATGGAAGTGTATTCCATATCATAACACCTGAATATGTAATACTGCCTTTGAAAATGTCTATTCTAGGTTGTGGTAGAATGAAAGTGTTGCGAGATAGTGAATGGCTTGTTTGGGGACGAATGAAGAGATCAGTAAGATACTTTGGTGCTTGTGAATGAGCAATTTTGTGCATAAGGATGCATTTATTGAGGACGAGGTGTTTTTGGAAGGGTAGTAAGCCAAGATTTTTTATCTTTTCATCCGTAGACAATGTTGAGTCGGAAATGGTAACCTTGGCAGCTCGTCTGTACAGTGATTTAATCTTGTTCAAGTGCACTGCCATAGAGCCATCCCATACTACAGATGCAAAATTAATATGGGAATTTATGTGTGCGTGAAAAAACATTATGCATGCATTGGTGGTGACAAAATGCCTCAGTTTGGAGAGAAGGAAAATGTTCTTAGCAATAGTTTTGCATAAGGAATTGACATGTTGTTCCCAAGTTAGTTGTTCATCAACAATTATGCCTAGCACTCTGTGTTCAGAAACTTGCTCAATGATTTCATTTTCTAGCATAAGGTTGATGGTTAGGGATTGTCGTTGACGTTTTTGTCTTGTAGTTAGGATCATGCACTTGGTTTTTGAGGGGTTTATGACCATTCTATTTGATGAACACCATTTTTGTAAATCATCAAGGGTAACGTTCAGGGTGCATTGGATGGAATTTATGCTTCTGTCACTTACGCTGATAATGGTGTCATCTGCAAACATAGTGCATTTGATAAGAGAGAGAGAGAGAGAGAGAGAGAGAGAGAGAGAGAGAGAGAGAGAGAGAGAGAGAGAGAGAGAGAGAGAGAGAGAGAGAGGGGTGGGGGTGGGGGCTTTGGGTGATGTGGGAATCACCAATGGAAGAGTTTGAAAAGTGTCGAGATTGCTTATCATTGTTCGCTGCCTTTGATTTACAATTGTCTGGCATCGTTTCATGATGGAAAAATATTTTGTTTGCGCTTCTATACTCGTTAACTCGTGTGCTGAGAATTCTGTATAAACTTGATTGTTTTTGTGATGAACATTCGTTTTCGCTGTGGAACTTCCCTATCAGGCTAATAATCCCAATTCGCGCACCTCCGTTCAAAGAATAATTTCCGCTTCGTCTCCTTCAAGACGCATGTCTATTTTACAAATAGCTTTTAAAGGTATTTTTATTCATTTTCTCCTGAGCCCACAAGCGAAAGTCATCCAAATCTTTTCTGCTCGCACTCTCTGTAGATCGCGAGAGGAAAAGGCACACGCCTCGAGCGCCGTGCTGACCTTGAGTCCGATGGAGGAGGAGTAGCCAGGGGGGATGTCGAAGCCGTGGTCCACGGGGTTGGGCATGGTGTTGGGGGCGTGCACCACCACCCTGACGCCGGCGCTGTGCAGGATGTTGGAGTTCATGCTGTACACGCCGTATGTGCCGCGAGGCGGGTCGTCGTTGTCCAGGGAGATGATCAGGCTGAGCCCGTTCTCGGGGCCCGTGGCGTGCATCAGCAGCCTGCTCCCCGAGTTGGCGCCGTTGAAGGTGAAGCAGTTGAAGTAGTTGCCGTCGAAGGAGGTGGTGAAGTTCTCGCGGTAGCACTCTTTCTGGTGGAAGCGGCACTTGATGAGGAAGTCGTTGATGTCGTGGCTGATGAGCTTGGCGTCGCCTTGCAGGTTCTCGTAGAAGGCCCGGATGGAGTTCATGTGCAGCTCCTGCTCCCCGAAGGTGTAGCTGTTGACGAAGTTGATCCACTTCATGAACTCGGCTTCCGGCGTGATGAGATTGCGGACCTTGCGCCAGGAAATGGGTTCCAGGTTGCAGACAGTGACGCTGGGGAACTCCACAGGGATGCTGTCCTTGATTTCGGACAGCTCCACCACCTGGCGGGGGAGGGGGGCAAAAAAAGGAAGGCAAATGAATTAGGGATGCGATCGATTGAGGGAAAAGCGAAATTGCAGCAGTACCCGGTTTGGGGTCCATAAAAGTTCCGAGTTGGAGAGAATTTCCCCTCTGAAATTAACGAGCTTTGGGAACGCAGAAAAGAAAAACGAATTACCCATCTGAAAGTGACATATTGCTTGTGACTCTACTTCATATAAGCTTTCTTAATGCACGTAAAAGGAATTGAATACTTTAGCTCATAATCTTTTTGTTTGTATTATGCTTGGTTGGACTTTTGTGAATTGATGACACCAATACATAGGGTTACTATGGGTGCAGTGGGTAGCATCGCGTGGATCATAACATTCTGTAGCCGTTGTGGACGAACGATGTTGGTGGCCGACTACGCCCTTCTCCCTGATCCGAGAACCATCCCCAAGACTCTTGACGGCAGTGAGTTGGCCGCACCCTGGCCCTACCTGGAACTTGAAGTACTTGGTGATGAGGAGGGAGAGCTGGAGGGTGGCGGCTGTCACCCTGGCCCTACCTGGTACTTGAAGTACTTGGTGATGAGGAGGGAGAGCTGGAGGGTGGCGGCTGTCACCCTGGCCCTACCTGGTACTTGAAGTACTTGGTGATGAGGAGGGAGAGCTGGAGGGTGGCGGCTGTCACCCTGGCCCTACCTGGTACTTGAAGTACTTGGTGATGAGGAGGGAGAGCTGGAGGGTGGCGGCTGTCACCCTGGCCCTACCTGGAACTTGAAGTACTTGGTGATGAGGAGGGAGAGCTGGAGGGTGGCGGCTGTCACTCTGGCCCTACCTGGAACTTGAAGTACTTGGTGATGAGGAGGGAGAGCTGGAGGGTGGCGGCTGTCACCCTGGCCCTACCTGGTACTTGAAGTACTTGGTGATGAGGAGGGAGAGCTGGAGGGTGGCGGCGGTCATCCTGGCCCTACCTGGAACTTGAAGTACTTGGTGATGAGGAGGGAGAGCTGGAGGGTGGCGGCGGTCACCCCAAGGATGACTAGCAGCGACCAGATGACCTTGCGCTTGTTGTCGGTGGAGGTAACAATCTTGGCCAGGCCGTGGGCGTTGCTCTCGGACCCCAGCTCCGCGATGAGGGACAGCGCCGACTTCTGCCGGCCTCCCCTGGCTCTAATGTGGCGACCCCCCATCCTGCCGTGAGTGTGCAGCAGCCCTGCCTTGTTCAGGCCCGAAAACTTCATAGGGTCCGCTCTATGGGCCCTGGAACGAAGCAGCACCGACACAATGAACTGGCAGGGTCCACACATGAACATTGAGATTACGGCATCTGCTGTATGAGGCTTATAAGGCAAAGGAGTCATGAAAAAGGGATCTACTCTGTGGGTGCTGGAATGCTGGCACAGAGACAGTTGAGTGAAAATGTCTGCTCTGTGGGCCTTGGAACAAAGCGACAAACGCAGTGAAGTGACAGGGTCCTCTCTATGGGCCCTGGAACGTAGACACGCAGAGGCATTGCATTGGCTGGGTCCACAGAGAAACTATGGGGTGACAGGTCCAGCAGTATGAGGGAAGTAACGCGAAGAAGTCATGAGAACAGACTGAGTAATAGGGTCGGCTGTATGGACAATGGAACGCAGAGGCAACAACATGGTGGAGTCCCCACGATGACCTTTGAACTGCAGACGCTGTGCGGAGAATGCTCTAGTCTGCTGAGTTGCCCGTGAACTGCAGACGCTGTGCGAAGAATGCTCTAGTCTGCTGAGTTGCCCGTGAACTGCAGACGCTGTCGGAGAATGCTCTAGGTTGCTGAGTTGCTCGTGAACTGCCCCCTGTGGGTTCGGGGTAAGAATTGACCAACGCGTCTCCCTACGCGATTCGTAAGAGGCGAATAACTAGGGACACCGTGACTTGATTAGCGTTTACTCTAAACTGTTAATAATAATAATAATAATAATAATAATAATAATAATAATAATAATAATAATAATAATAATAATAATAATAATAATAAATAGCATTTATAACGCGCATTTCTTGCAAGAACTCAATGCGCGGGCATCGCCACATTTACACGCAGTTACTCGTCAGTCATACTACATAGCACAACACTCGTACGACTATCATACCAGGACTTGAAAAAAACCACTAGGAGGTTACAGAAAAGCAAGACGAAACATATGGGTTTTTAACTGAGATTTAAAAATGGACATAGTTGGTGCATCACGTAGGCCAGCCGGATGGGAATTCCAGACACTAGGGGCAATGAAACTGAAACTACGCTCTCCGAAAGACTTGGTACTACGCTTTGGAATTTTTAGAAGCTTTTCACTCGGAGAGCCGAGTTTCCCGACCGCCGGAATGGACCGGAATCAGTCGACCGCCGGGGTCGGAGAGAACGGGAAGGGTGATGGATACATAGGGAGGCCGAAAGATGTGCCGGAAGGGTTGAATCAAAATGACGGTACGCCAAAACAGCAATTTTGTTCTAGTGATTATCGTGCTAAATGGCCTTACATAGCCTAAAAAGGCTGATAGGCCGTAAAACACTATCCATCCATCCATCCATATTTGCCCGTGAGCTGCAGACGCTGGAGTTGCAGTGACTGGGGTTGCTCCAAGACCACTTCATTGAAGGCACGTGATCATGGATGTGTTGGGTCTGTTTTGTTGTCCATAGAATACACGCGCAGATGTACGGAATTGCTGAGGTCAGCCTTGAACCTAGGAAACGTGCGTGGATTTGAAAAGGCTGTGACGGCACACTGAAGACTGGCCACATATACACGTAGATACAGAAGATGAATATTTTCCCTTTAAGACGTGGAAGATATTAATGAACAATTTATAAAATTCTCATGGTCTGTTGAGTGTTGTGGAAACCAATGAGCGAGCTCTTTTGTTGAGAGAGAGAGAGAAAGAGAGAGAGAGAGAGAGACAGAGAGAGAGAGAGAGACAGAGACAGACAGACAGAGAGATCGAGAGAGAGAGAGTCAGAGAGAGAGAGAGAGAGAGAGAGAGAGAGAAAGATAGAGAGAAACAGGGAGGGAGGGGGGAGAGAGAGAGAGAGGGGTGGGTGGGGGATCGTTCCTTCAGGACAAGGATAGAAAAACCAAGCTCATCAGCCATGAGGAAGGCGGGTATTTCTTATGGACCGTAAAACGCTGAGAAAAGAAACGAGCGTAGAAAAGGTTGAGGGTGTACCGTAAATGATAAGAGCGGGGGGAGGGGGGGGGAGGGGGGGGGGAGGAGGGGCGGAGAAGAAAAAAGAAGCATGCCGGGATATAAAAACGGTATTGGAAGAGTCGATACGATGGTCCTCGATGACCGAGGAAGCAAACAAGATTATGGTGATGTCGAGCGTCTGGTAACCTAGTTGAGCTGATTAGCTGGTTTGTAATGGTTTGCACGAACTGAAGATGATGTCAAGATGCTACAACTTAAACCTTGGAATAGGGAGAGAACTTCAAAATTCTTGTGAGGGAGTCTGTCTGTCTGTCTGTCTGTCTGTCTGTCTGTCTGTCTGTCTGTCTGTCTGTCTGTCTGTCTGTCTGTCTGTCTGTGTGTGTGTGTCTGTCTCTGTCTGTCTGTCTGTCTGTCTGTCTGTCTGTCTGTCTGTCTGTCTGTCTGTCTGTCTGTCTGTCTGTCTGTCTGTCTGTGTGTGTGTGTGTCTGTCTCTGTCTGTCTGTCTGTCTGTCTGTCTGTCTGTCTGTCTGTCTGTCTGTCTGTCTGTCTGTCTGTCTGTCTGTCTGTCTGTCTGTCTGTCCAGGTCTATCTGTCTGTCTGTCTATCTGTCTGTCTGTGTCTGTCTGTCTGTCTGTCTGTCTGTCTGTCTGTCTGTCTGTCTGTCTCTCTCTCTCTCTCTTGATGATATAGTACTACTTTCTACTACTCCTGCGGGTCTACAGAACCAAATAGATAACCTGCACTCCATGTCAGAAAAGCTCGGCCTCACCATAAACATTGGAAAAACAAAAGTTGTGGTTTTTCGGAGGTGTGGATTTCTGGGTCGTGGAGAAAGGTGGACCTTACGAGAAGATTAGCTGGAAGTAGTCAACCAGTATAAATACTTGGGATTTGTATTTAAAACTAAGCTGTCCATTAGTGCTGCCCTTGATGTCCAAGCAATGAAAGCCAAGAAGAAAACTGTCCAGCTACTAAAAACCATGTGGAGACTCAACACCCTCAACACTAGTATTTTCCCCCGATTATATGATACCCAAGTCCATCCTTCTCTTCTCTATGGCTCGGAGTTGTGGGGACTGGACGAAAGAGAGTGCATTGAAAGGGCTCATATGTTTGCCTGTAAGCGGTTTCTAAATGTTAATACGCAATCCTCAAATATACTGCGTTATGGCGAATTAGGTAGGTATCCCTTGTACATCAGCACTACGATACGAGCTGTCAAATTTTGGCTGAGGCTGTGCAAAATGTCAATTGACATGTTGCCGAAACAGGCGTACCTTGCGTTGCTTAAGAATAATGCAAATGGAAGATTTAACTGGACTAAATCCGTGGAAATATGCTTAGCCAGACTGGGTTTTACATTTGTGTGGATGAACGGTGGAACGGAGAACGAGAAAGGTTTCATTCGAGCACTACGACAGAGACTGCGAGACTGTTACCAGTCAAATTGGAACTCAAAACTTTCTGGCAGCGATAGATTCACTATGTATGGCTTTTTAAAACGAACGCTGCAATGTGAAAACTATCTCAACTTCATAAACATCAAGAAGTTTAGAGATACCTTTCCTTTGTTCGCTTCAGAGTGGGCAACAATTCTCTTAGAGCAAATGTGAGATGCTCAAATGAAGATTTTAATAGATCATGTCCATTCTGCACAGAAATTGAAGATGAACGTCATTTTTTAATACAATGCAAAATTTATGATGATCTGAGAAAGAAATACATTCCAAAATATTTACAAGGATCAAGAAATGTACATGTAACGCAATTGATGGGCATGACGTTATAAAAACTCGTGATGTTGCAATGTACATACACTATGCATACAAGTTGCGCTTGGAGAAAATAGACCAATCTGTAGATCTTTTAGCACTGACAATGGATGTGAATTAAGTTTTGAATTATAGTACCTCCCGCTGGAAGTCACCTACTTCATATGTCCAGTAAGTTTTTATAGTGTAAATATGTTTGTATGTAGAGAAAAACTGTAATACTACTTAGAGCAACTGTTATAATTACTATACATTTTGTCATAGATCTGAAATCATCTTTTAAAAATGTATTTATCGGTATATATTTGAAACTGAGATGGGTCGTCGGCCTCAATAAAAGCTAATCAAGCAATCAATCAATCTCTCTCTCTCTCTCTCTCTCTCTCTCTCTCTCTCTCTCTCTCTCTCTCTCTCTCTCTCTCTCTCTCTCTCTCACACACACACACACACACACAGAGTTCCTTTGATCATTGTTCATGATCAAGTTCAAGGCGAGGCGTAGTTTTCTTCATGACCGCAGCAGTACGCCTGAATGGTTGTCGTGTGACAGTGAAGGAGACAGCAGTACGCCTGAATGGTTGTCGTGTGACAGTGAAGGAGCTAGAGAGGAGACAGCAGTACGCCTGAATGGTTGTCGTGTGACAGTGAAGGAGCTGGAGGAGACAGCAGTACGCCTGAATGGTTGTCGTGTGACAGTGAAGGAGCTGGAGGAGACAGCAGTACGCCTGAATGGTTGTCGTGTGGCAGTGAAGGAGACAGCAGTACGCCTGAATGGTTGTCGTGTGACAGTGGAGGAGACAGCAGTACGCCTGAATGGTTGTCGTGTGGCAGTGAAGGAGACAGCAGTACGCCTGAATGGTTGTCGTGTGGCAGTGAAGGAGCTGGAGGAGACAGCAGTACGCCTGAATGGTTGTCGTGTGGCAGTGAAGGAGACAGCAGTACGCCTGAATGGTTGTCGTGTGGCAGTGAAGGAGCTGGAGGAGACAGCAGTACGCCTGAATGGTTGTCGTGTGGCAGTGAAGGAGACAGCAGTACGCCTGAATGGTTGTCGTGTGGCAGTGAAGGAGACAGCAGTACGCCTGAATGGTTGTCGTGTGACAGTGAAGGAGCTGGAGGAGACAGCAGTACGCCTGAATGGTTGTCGTGTGACAGTGAAGGAGCTGGAGGAGACAGCAGTACGCCTGAATGGTTGTCGTGTGACAGTGAAGGAGCTGGAGGAGACAGCAGTACGCCTGAATGGTTGTCGTGTGGCAGTGAAGGAGACAGCAGTACGCCTGAATGGTTGTCGTGTGACAGTGAAGGAGCTGGAGGAGACAGCAGTACGCCTGAATGGTTGTCGTGTGGCAGTGAAGGAGCTGGAGGAGACAGCAGTACGCCTGAATGGTTGTCGTGTGGCAGTGAAGGAGCTGGAGGAGACAGCAGTACGTCTGAATGGTTGTCGTGTGGCAGTGAAGGAGACAGCAGTACGCCTGAATGGTTGTCGTGTGACAGTGAAGGAGCTGGAGGAGACAGCAGTACGCCTGAATGGTTGTCGTGTGGCAGTGAAGGAGACAGCAGTACGCCTGAATGGTTGTCGTGTGACAGTGAAGGAGCTGGAGGAGACAGCAGTACGCCTGAATGGTTGTCGTGTGACAGTGAAGGAGCTGGAGGAGACAGCAGTACGCCTGAATGGTTGTCGTGTGACAGTGAAGGAGCTGGAGGAGACAGCAGTACGCCTGAATGGTTGTCGTGTGACAGTGAAGGAGCTGGAGGAGACAGCAGTACGCCTGAATGGTTGTCGTGTGGCAGTGAAGGAGACAGCAGTACGCCTGAATGGTTGTCGTGTGGCAGTGAAGGAGACAGCAGTACGCCTGAATGGTTGTCGTGTGGCAGTGAAGGAGACAGCAGTACGCCTGAATGGTTGTCGTGTGACAGTGAAGGAGACAGCAGTACGCCTGAATGGTTGTCGTGTGGCAGTGAAGGAGACAGCAGTACGCCTGAATGGTTGTCGTGTGACAGTGAAGGAGACAGCAGTACGCCTGAATGGTTGTCGTGTGACAGTGAAGGAGCTGGAGGAGACAGCAGTACGCCTGAATGGTTGTCGTGTGACAGTGAAGGAGACAGCAGTACGCCTGAATGGTTGTCGTGTGACAGTGAAGGAGCTGGAGGAGACAGCAGTACGCCTGAATGGTTGTCGTGTGACAGTGAAGGAGCTGGAGGAGACAGCAGTACGCCTGAATGGTTGTCGTGTGGCAGTGAAGGAGACAGCAGTACGCCTGAATGGTTGTCGTGTGACAGTGAAGGAGACAGCAGTACGCCTGAATGGTTGTCGTGTGACAGTGAAGGAGCTGGAGGAGACAGCAGTACGCCTGAATGGTTGTCGTGTGACAGTGAAGGAGACAGCAGTACGCCTGAATGGTTGTCGTGTGGCAGTGAAGGAGACAGCAGTACGCCTGAATGGTTGTCGTGTGGCAGTGAAGGAGCTGGAGGAGACAGCAGTACGCCTGAATGGTTGTCGTGTGGCAGTGAAGGAGACAGCAGTACGCCTGAATGGTTGTCGTGTGACAGTGAAGGAGCTGGAGGAGACAGCAGTACGCCTGAATGGTTGTCGTGTGACAGTGAAGGAGACAGCAGTACGCCTGAATGGTTGTCGTGTGACAGTGAAGGAGCTGGAGGAGACAGCAGTACGCCTGAATGGTTGTCGTGTGACAGTGAAGGAGACAGCAGTACGCCTGAATGGTTGTCGTGTGACAGTGAAGGAGCTGGAGGAGACAGCAGTACGCCTGAATGGTTGTCGTGTGACAGTGAAGGAGACAGCAGTACGCCTGAATGGTTGTCGTGTGACAGTGAAGGAGCTGGAGGAGACAGCAGTACGCCTGAATGGTTGTCGTGTGACAGTGAAGGAGACAGCAGTACGCCTGAATGGTTGTCGTGTGACAGTGAAGGAGCTGGAGGAGACAGCAGTACGCCTGAATGGTTGTCGTGTGACAGTGAAGGAGACAGCAGTACGCCTGAATGGTTGTCGTGTGGCAGTGAAGGAGACAGCAGTACGCCTGAATGGTTGTCGTGTGACAGTGAAGGAGCTGGAGGAGACAGCAGTACGCCTGAATGGTTGTCGTGTGGCAGTGAAGGAGACAGCAGTACGCCTGAATGGTTGTCGTGTGACAGTGAAGGAGCTGGAGGAGACAGCAGTACGCCTGAATGGTTGTCGTGTGGCAGTGAAGGAGACAGCAGTACGCCTGAATGGTTGTCGTGTGACAGTGAAGGAGCTGGAGAGACAGCAGTACGCCTGAATGGTTGTCGTGTGACAGTGAAGGAGACAGCAGTACGCCTGAATGGTTGTCGTGTGGCAGTGAAGGAGCTGGAGGAGACAGCAGTACGCCTGAATGGTTGTCGTGTGGCAGTGAAGGAGACAGCAGTACGCCTGAATGGTTGTCGTGTGACAGTGAAGGAGCTGGAGAGACAGCAGTACGCCTGAATGGTTGTCGTGTGACAGTGAAGGAGACAGCAGTACGCCTGAATGGTTGTCGTGTGGCAGTGAAGGAGCTGGAGGAGACAGCAGTACACCTGAATGGTTGTCGTGTGACAGTGAAGGAGACAGCAGTACGCCTGAATGGTTGTCGTGTGACAGTGAAGGAGACAGCAGTACGCCTGAATGGTTGTCGTGTGGCAGTGAAGGAGCTGGAGAAGACAGCAGTACGCCTGAATGGTTGTCGTGTGGCAGTGAAGGAGACAGCAGTACGCCTGAATGGTTGTCGTGTGGCAGTGAAGGAGCTGGAGGAGACAGCAGTACGCCTGAATGGTTGTCGTGTGGCAGTGAAGGAGCTGGAGAAGACAGCAGTACGCCTGAATGGTTGTCGTGTGACAGTGAAGGAGCTGGAGGAGACAGCAGTACGCCTGAATGGTTGTCGTGTGGCAGTGAAGGAGACAGCAGTACGCCTGAATGGTTGTCGTGTGACAGTGAAGGAGACAGCAGTACGCCTGAATGGTTGTCGTGTGACAGTGAGGAGCTGAGAGACAGCAGTACGCCTGAATGGTTGTCGTGTGGCAGTGAAGGAGCTGGAGGAGACAGCAGTACGCCTGAATGGTTGTCGTGTGGCAGTGAAGGAGACAGCAGTACGCCTGAATGGTTGTCGTGTGACAGTGAAGGAGCTAGAGAGGAGACAGCAGTACGCCTGAATGGTTGTCGTGTGACAGTGAAGGAGCTGGAGGAGACAGCAGTACGCCTGAATGGTTGTCGTGTGGCAGTGAAGGAGCTGGAGGAGACAGCAGTACGCCTGAATGGTTGTCGTGTGGCAGTGAAGGAGCTGGAGGAGACAGCAGTACGCCTGAATGGTTGTCGTGTGGCAGTGAAGGAGCTGGAGGAGACAGCAGTACGCCTGAATGGTTGTCGTGTGGCAGTGAAGGAGACAGCAGTACGCCTGAATGGTTGTCGTGTGGCAGTGAAGGAGACAGCAGTACGCCTGAATGGTTGTCGTGTGGCAGTGAAGGAGACAGCAGTACGCCTGAATGGTTGTCGTGTGGCAGTGAAGGAGACAGCAGTACGCCTGAATGGTTGTCGTGTGGCAGTGAAGGAGACAGCAGTACGCCTGAATGGTTGTCGTGTGGCAGTGAAGGAGACAGCAGTACGCCTGAATGGTTGTCGTGTGGCAGTGAAGGAGACAGCAGTACGCCTGAATGGTTGTCGTGTGGCAGTGAAGGAGACAGCAGTACGCCTGAATGGTTGTCGTGTGACAGTGAAGGAGACAGCAGTACGCCTGAATGGTTGTCGTGTGGCAGTGAAGGAGACAGCAGTACGCCTGAATGGTTGTCGTGTGGCAGTGAAGGAGACAGCAGTACGCCTGAATGGTTGTCGTGTGGCAGTGAAGGAGACAGCAGTACGCCTGAATGGTTGTCGTGTGGCAGTGAAGGAGACAGCAGTACGCCTGAATGGTTGTCGTGTGGCAGTGAAGGAGACAGCAGTACGCCTGAATGGTTGTCGTGTGGCAGTGAAGGAGACAGCAGTACGCCTGAATGGTTGTCGTGTGACAGTGAAGGAGACAGCAGTACGCCTGAATGGTTGTCGTGTGACAGTGAAGGAGACAGCAGTACGCCTGAATGGTTGTCGTGTGACAGTGAAGGAGCTGAAGGAGACAGCAGTACGCCTGAATGGTTGTCGTGTGACAGTGAAGGAGACAGCAGTACGCCTGAATGGTTGTCGTGTGGCAGTGAAGGAGACAGCAGTACGCCTGAATGGTTGTCGTGTGACAGTGAAGGAGACAGCAGTACGCCTGAATGGTTGTCGTGTGTGACAGTGAAGGAGTGGAGGAGACAGCAGTACGCCTGAATGGTTGTCGTGTGGCAGTGAAGGAGACAGCAGTACGCCTGAATGGTTGTCGTGTGGCAGTGAAGGAGACAGCAGTACGCCTGAATGGTTGTCGTGTGACAGTGAAGGAGACAGCAGTACGCCTGAATGGTTGTCGTGTGACAGTGAAGGAGACAGCAGTACGCCTGAATGGTTGTCGTGTGACAGTGAAGGAGACAGCAGTACGCCTGAATGGTTGTCGTGTGACAGTGAAGGAG